>JAVSBS010003834.1:0-47281 GCA_033124195.1 Coracias cyanogaster | reverse complement strand
ACATTCTGCTGGGTTGTGACTCATCCACAGGTCAACTCCAACTTGGGGCCCACAACTCAGGCCCCAGCACTTCAGCAGGATCCTTCTTCTCAGCCCTGGGTGGAGCAGAACCCTTTAACTCCTGACACGGGCCACAGTTTTCCCTCCTGCTAGCAAAAAGTCTAACCCGTTTCCCATTATCTTCCTTGGTAAGCAGTAGAGTCTTCTCCCATGAACATCTGATCATAGGCAAAAATTAAAAGATCCAGGAAAAGGTGGGGGGAGAGTCCTTGTCTCATAAGAATGTTTACCATAAATATAATTACAAAATGTAAATTTATATATCTCAGGCTCCACAAAACATAACAGTAATAAGAGATAAGGGATGAAAAAAGCAATAACAGAAGTAGAGGGGTGCATATGTTGGGGAATCAGCTGAGGTTGCTCTTAGCCTAATAAATATTAACCCAAGCTCGCAGGAAAAGCAGGGTGTTTGGAGAAGCACACAAAACAGCAGGTGCTTAAATTTAAGGACAGAACAGGTGTCTATAGATTCCAAGACACCAAACAACTAAAACCGACAGCAACATCAAAGCACACACCTGATTAAACTATCTCAGTGTCCCAAGAGCAGGCACCTAAGTTGAGAACTTCTGTCTACATCAAGACATAAGCTACATTTTTAAAAGTTTAAAAAAACCAGGTAAGGATATTGTTAGAACTGCCTTTGTACTAAAAAGTACTAAGCTGCTTAGTATTTTCCAGTACTCTTAAGACATTTACATGGGTCATCATGCAAAGCATTCAAACCATTCATCTGCAAGATGCTGGAACACCTGTTTACTAGAGGAAGCAAGTCAGACTTAAGATGCTAGACTAAAATCAAGGACATGTAAATTCAGTCCTGCTTCTGTCCCTGATTGAACACACAGGCAATGTACATGAAGGTAAGGTGGGCATACCACCTTCTGACCTACTTTAGCTTCTATTAAAGCATGACCTGAGAGTCTGTAAGAACATTCTTGTATGATTATACACGGGTTTGCTTAGAGTAGACACTTCAATTAATGGCCTGCAACCTACATAAAGAAAAAAGACGCAAGTTAGGAGGGAAGGAGGGAGAACACACCCCCAAACTTACACAGCATAACTAGTGCTAGAACTAAGAATTTATTTCAGGTCTGTTTGACCCTTGCCTAATGTCCTGTGCTCGTATTAGAGACATGCTCCCGTGCATTTTTAAAAGAGAATAGCCACAGATGACACAGGAAAGCTGTAAAGCAGATTAAATAAAATGTCAAGGACTTTGCTGAAAGCCTCTTGTGGATTTCCATTTTGTTTAGCAGACAGCATTTAGAAAGGACTCAAAACATCCTCTTCTGTACTACAGCATCTTACTCAGACATCTCTCTCAAAGCCTGAGTATTCCTGAACAAGAAATTACTTGTTCCTTTGTAAAATTTCTTTAGCTAACTTCCACTTTATTCTGCTTGATATCTCCTCTGCTATAGGTGCCATTGTTTACTTCCCCTTCTCAAAATCCCAAACTGAAACATTCCTTTCTGTCAGCACCCACATAATTGCATTTCTCCAAATGGAAAGCAAGTTACCTGGCATGAACAGATGTCCTTCACCACAAAACTTCCTCAAGTCTTCAGCCACCACTCCAGACCACCCAAACAGTAATAACGAAGTGCTGCACCTTTTCCCCACGCCACCACTTCTAAGTGGTACGACAGGCATATCTCTAGATGTCTGCAATGCACTAAGGCTAGTGTTTTAGTGCAGTATCAGTATAGAAATGGAGAGACTAAATGCTTTTCCTCTTCAATGGTGCAGAAAGCATCTTTAAGTAAAAGATGGTTTTTATACTGATTTCCTCCCTTTCCTACCCCTCCAAGAGTAAGCGAGCTTTGCTGCTTCTTGTACATCAGAACTCAGATTATTACAGACTTGCTAAATTAACAAAGACAAGTTATTAGAGAATCCACATAAATTATTTCTTAAAAATCACCAATCATGGCTTTCAAATGACAAAAAAGAGTGATTGAAAAAAAATCCATACCTTGTATTTATAAAGATGATGCATCCAGGCAGCATAACCTATCAGCAGATAACCACCCTTTCTTAGCTGATCTTCTCCTATGAAATACTACTACTTAGTCTGCGGTTTATTTGAAATCAGATAAACTTTCTGTTTAGACACTTTCATGTTTTAGATGTGCTTGTTTTCATAAACACTCTTCAGGAAATGGATGCTGAAAGCTCAAAGCACTGAAATTTGCAATTGAGTATCCAAGAACGGTTATGTGTTACAAATAACAACTATAACTGAAGTTTATCTCCACTATCCAAAATGAAAAAAATACCTCTCCAACATCAGGGACACAGCAAGGAAAACACCTTCTGGATACATAATACAGCATGGGTTTCATTTTTATGCATACTTTAAAAATTGTAAAGCTTTGTCAAAAAGGCAGAATGAGGAGTTCCACAACTTAATCAAAATTGAAATAAACCCCATAACCTTACCGAGCGAAATAGCCTTGTCTTCGTTCCTTCTTCTCTTCCTTGGTCTCCATTATGTACAGTCAAACAGGCAAGGCGAGCAGCCAAGCGTGATGCTCTTTTTCTCTTCAGTATCTCATATCCAGACAGAGTCTCCTGTATAAAATATTTTAAAACAGGAAGTTCATAAATCAACACGTCAACAACACCTACAAAAAACAACAGGGTTGTGGAAATGTAATTGACCCAGTGACAAAGCAAAGTAAAACTTTAACTAGTCCATGCTTGCCAAGTGATATCCATTCAGTAAACAACGAGACAAAACCCAATAAATGCACTCAGGCCGGTCTCTCTAGCAGAGGAAGTGAGATACTGCAAAGCAGGTAACCCAAAGAGCAGTAGCAAGTTTTAAAACCCTGGAAGGATTAAAAAATTTTGCAAGCTGTTTAACAGTTTATACCAAAACACCTTCCTGGTTTCATGTGTTTTATAGACAGGAAGATTAAGAGAAGCTTTGGAAATATCCAGTACAAACAGTATAACCAGAAAGATGTATAACATTCACTTTACAAAAATTCTGTAAAATAGTGAGAAATAAGAAAGTTTTAAAACAATTTAGAGAAAAAGAGGAATCTACATTCTTTACACAGGACTGACTCCTGTGAACAATACACAAATTCAAACAAGCAGACAGGGAGAAACATGATGGACCTCCTGCTCTGCAGATGAATTGCAGTCACCTTGAGATAGAAAGGAGTAGGGGAGGTTTCTGAGAAGTTTTAAAAAAGAGTAAAAAAAAAAAAAAAAAAAGGAGACCAGTAATACTGGCTTTTGACACAGAAATCCCCACCTCTTTGCAGAATGCCATAATATGGAGCTTGGAAATCAGGAGCTGGGAATTTCAGAACTGCTTGGTAATTACTGCAATTAACAATACGCCACATCAATTGCTGCTTAGAGTCTGGCTGAGATTTTTTATCCTCTTTCCCTCTCCAACACAAATTCAACCTACCCTGATGGCTTGTGCACAAAACAGGTTAACTTCTTAAGAGTTCTTTATCAGTATTCCCAATTAAAGCTCAAACCAGAAGTTACTACTAAACATTTTAGTGTAATGGGATGTATAACAAAGACATGGAAGCCACATAAATTTTTATTTGTAGCAAAAGAAGAAAAATTCCTCTGGGATCTAATCAGTTCCCATTATTTTCCCTTGCATTAAAAGATCATATGCTACAAACTGCCAGATGTCAACAAAAGAGATAATGTAGCAAGAATAGACTAATCTACTTGAGAAGTCCAGGAACAAATAATGCTAGATTCTATCAGAAATATTTGCCATAGTTTTCTCTGTATTTATGGAGCATCCGTCCACAGCAATTAAAGTCCATTGCTTCAGAATGCACTTTTTCTTACTCATTAATTTTGAATACATCCAGCGTATCAAAAAGAATCTAGCCTCTCTGATCTTTATGCATCAGGTAATGGTCACTCTTTAATGGTAAATTTGCCTATGACATCTTTGGCTTTAGAGGGATAATACTATTTTATCTCTGCAAGTAAATGCATGCTGCTGTCTTCAGCTGGACACAGAAACCTATATGATAGTAGCATAAGAATAGCATCAAAACAAACTGTACTGCTCAGATGTCCAGTCTGTATGAAGATTATGACATAGTTCCTGAGAATTTCAATACATGCTTATGTTCCCTGTTGGGGCAGGCCTTTAGATCTTCAGAGGATCTAAAACAGTGGCTTTGTTAGCACTGCACTTCAGGGTTACAATAAATCTTTCAAAGCATACAGCTACAACCTGTATAGCAAACTACAAAGAGTCCAGAGAAAGAGGAACCACTCTTTCCCCTTTGCCTGCTTTGCCTTCACTACGCTGTGTGATGTGTGCACAAAGGCACTGACGGGCCAGACTTGAGTCTCATGTTGGCACCAAAACTATCAAATAACCAGGTAGTACCAAGATAATATTGAAACTCATTACCACAAGGACAGCAGGACCCATGGAAACAACAAGAGGGAAGCAGGGAGATCCTCTCTCACCTCACCAGAACATGATCGCTGGGATGAAGGGAGGGAAGTGAGATCTGTCTTCAGGGCCTCACCCCATGCAAGAGCCACAGCCATGCTCCTTCCATTCACTTCCTCTCCCATGATCTACTACCCCAGCCAGGGGAATACCAGCCCTGCTCTGGCACAGTGCTGGCAGATGATGGGAGTGCTACTGCCCAGGGAGACAGGACAAGAAAACCTTGGAAAACCTAGCCTGCCCACAGCCCTGTCTCACCCAGTGTTGGAGCAGCCACCCCCTGCTTTGGCCAAGGTGGGCACAAAGAGAGAGGGGGTAAGGCTTAAGCCTAGACTTAACCACAGATGCTGCAGGAAGGGCCAGCACCAAACCAGCGTCACACCACTCACATCACCAAGTGTCAGATTTGCTGTTTGCTTTCATTAATACTAAACAAAACTAGAAATGACAATGCAGAGCCTGTTCTTCCTACAACTAAATGCAACTCCAAATCCTTTCACAGAGTGAGGTCGAATAAATCAAGAACTTTAAAAAAATAATAATAAAAAAATTCCATATATTCAGAACAGATGGGTACTCAGAAAACTGGAATGTTATCCATAGATCTGAAGTAACAAAGGCATTCAGGTGATTTTTTTTTTCCTTTTTGCTAATAAAAATACACAGGGATCTCACATCCAGCCATCAATTAATGAAAATTTTCACAATAAAAACAATTTGCCTGAATTGTTAAAAACAAAGCCTGAAAGCCAGGAGGATCACAGCATAACCTGCAGTAACTGCCACTGAAAACCAGGATTTCTGAAAGGTGCTTTTAAATTTTCAGTTCTTTAAGCAGTACAAAAGCCACAATTACTTTATAGGCTGTCACTGATATTTTAAAGTTACATCAAAAAAAGCAAACCTACTGCACACTTCTCCCCTGCCTGCCCTTTGGTATCTCCCAAGAAAGAAATCCGAGGTATTCTTTATTAATATTAAACTGCTTAAAATGTTGTTAAGGATAGATGATTAAAATTAATCTTGATTTCCTGGTAGCTCCTTTCTGGTAGCGATGAAGTTGAATCAGGCAAACTATTAAAAATGTACATATTTGGGAGATATTTATACGCTAGGAGACAGACATCTTACTCATACATCATGAGTACAGTTCAAACTCAAACCATGACAAAGCTGATTTTATAGAAATTTCAGGCTCAGTTTACAAACCCTTTCTACACCAAAACAGAGATAGATAGTTAAAAGCTTATATTACATAGAATCATAGAATGTTCTAGACTGGAAGGGACCTCTAGAGGTCATCTGGTCCAACCTATCTACTCGAGTAGGGTCAGGTTGCTATCAAGCCTGACCTTGAGTGACTTCAGGGATGGGGCCTCCACCACCTCCCTGGGCAGCCCATTCCAGTGATTTATCACCCTCCTGTTAAAAGAACTTTCTTCTAATATCCAGCCTAAATCTACCCTTTCCAAGCTTAAAACCATTACTCCTTGTCCTACCACTACAAACCCTTGTGAACAGACCTTCCCCTGCCTTCTATAAGGCCCTCTTCAGGTACTGGAAGGTCTCTATAAGGTCTCCTCGGAGCCTTCTCTTCTCCAGGCTGAACAGCCACAACTGTCTCAGCCTGTCTTCATATGAGAGATGCTCCATTCCCCTGATCATTTTGGTGGCCCTCCTCTGGACACGCTCCAATATATCCGCATGCCTTTTGTGCTGGGGGGCTCCAGAACTGGACGCAGCGCTCCAGGTGAGGTGTCACGAGGGCAGAGTAGAGGAGCAGAATCACCTCTCTTGATCTGCTGGCCACAGTTCTTTTGATGCAGCCCAGGATGTTTTTGGCCTTCTGGGATGTGATTGCACATTGGTGGCTCATATCTAGTTTTTTATCCACCAGCACTCCCAAGTCCCTTTCCACAGGGCAGCTCTCCAGTATGTCCTCTCCCAGCCTATACTGATAGTGCTCGTTGCCCCAGCCCAGGTGCAGGACCCTGCACTTGGCCTTGTTGAACCTCATGAGGTTCATCTGGGCCCACCTCTCCAGCCTACCCAGGTCCCTCTGGATGGCATCCCATCCCTCAGGCATATCAGCTGCACCCCCTAGCTGGGTATCATCCACAAACTTGCTGAGGGTGCACTCGATGCCTCTGTCAATATCATTTATGAAGATATTAAACAACACTGGTCCCAGCATATCTGCAGAGAACTTTACCCAAAGATCCAGTGTAAAGTTTTGGCTCTTGGGAAAAATACTGATATCTCTGACCATTCACATAAAGATGTTTGTTTTTAAATATTTTATTTAAAAAACAGAGGTGCACAGGGTATGGCTTTTTTTTCAGACGATTATTCAAAGGTAATTGACCTTGCCAAAAAGCTAGCACTCAGAAAATGCAGATACTTAAAACCCCTAAGTATGTTGAGAAGGCTGTTGTGCTTTCTGCTGCAGAGCTTTCCAAATGGGTTTATTTCATAGTGGTTAGAGAGTGGCTTCTGCTGCCAGTTTTTACCAGTTCATGTTAATGAGATATTGAAATTCTCATGCTATTTCTTCTGTATAGCACACAAAAATGACATCTTAATGTATATCCTTTTTGGCCTGTAAGGTATTGATGTTACTGGATGTGACATCTGGGGTTGTACAGTATTTCTTCCAGTACATGGTCTCAGCACGGACACTGTTGCACCATTCTTGTTTTATGCAACAACTACGCACCATGTACAGCTCACAGTAACCAATACCCTCTTTCTACACATCGTCTCAGTCCACTACAAGTGAAATGATCTTTGAAGTTGACAGTCTAGCATTGCCTTTTATAGATAACACATTGATAACTAACTTGGTCAGAGATCTGCATTCTCCTTACTTCTCTGCTTCAGTTAAAAGTGTTTGTTCCACATAGGTGAAGTAGCTGATACTTCTCTCTGCCTGTCTCTGCAGTGCTCTTAACATTTAAGTCAATCTGAAAAAATGCCTTTTCTTTTTTTCACTGTACTTTATCTCTTGCCTGTCTCTTTCGAATTGGGGGTCCCCAATGGGCCATGGTATAATTGTGATAGGACAACTGAATGAGAAAGCTGATGCTGTGAATGGTTCTCCAAGAGAAAATGTACATAGAAACTACTCTTACCTTGTGCGCGTGCTCTCACTCACCTTATAATTGTTTCAGTATGCAGTGAAATGAAATTTATATATATGTTTTCTCTTGCCCCTCTCTTTTTAGGTCCCCATATCAATTATGCTGAAAGTAGTGGCACATCAGTTACCCCGAAATGTGGCCTACTGCCTTTGGGGTGAGATCTGTGTTGTAATGAAACAGCGCTGTAGTACATCTGTGTGTGGCTGATGTATGTATCGTTTATTGTTTTCTTTAGTTAACTGTTAACAAAAAGTAAGTTAGCTGAATAAGTTAGGTGTTTGCTTTAATGGTTTGCTTGTTTATTAAAGGAGTCTTTATATTACAGTATGGACTGGTATCTCAGTTCTTTCCACTTCTTTAGATCAGCCCTGAATGGGATCGGTTGTAGTCCACCAAACCAGGTGGTGGAGAATAACAGCTCCCTCAAACTCCAGCATAAGTGTGAGTTTAGAGTAGATGATAGTACCCTGGCAGTTTTGCCAGTCGTATTAAGCAACGTCTGTGTCATATGGTAGGGTGTGCTTAGTTTGGCCATTGATTCAGAGCTGGGTTACTTGGTATTGAGCAGTAGCATATTGTTTTAAGTAGGCTGTAACATTTCCTCACAGTCTTGACAAATTCTTTGTCCAGTCTTACAGATGTACCCAAGCAGAACTTGGGAGATACAGTTAGAGAAACTCAGCTCTTCCTTGTCAGGATAATAGAGGAATATCTAGGGCCGTGTTCAACAATCCCTCTAAGTCAGCATCCACTCTTTAAGTCATAGCGGTGCCTTTCTTGAAGTGACAGAACTGGTTTGATAAGGTGCAGTCATGTCAGAGCTGGAAGTACAAAAGTGCATTTATTAAAAATTAATGCTGTATCCTCTTTCCCCTCATGTATCTTGTCACTGACATGACTTCCCAAGTTGCACATCTATTAAACGTTTCAAACATGAAACTAGAGCTCATTAAGCAAAATGTCGACTGGTATATAGCAAACTGTTTCAGATTCAAGACTGTTAATATTTCTCTCCAGAGTTTTTTGTCTTCTAGGTTGTCACCAAGCAATCCAGCTGTCTGGGAATACAGCTTGTGTTTCATCTGATCAGAGTCTGACTGTCCTTTGGGGTGAGGTAGTAGGTTGTATAGTTTTAGGGTTATGCCCTGCCTGTCAGATAACTATACAATCTACTGTCTTTCCTGAAGTGGCTGTGATATCATCGCTGGATACATCTTCAAAGGGCAAAGCAAAAATTTTCCAACTGTAACATCCTCTGGCTCTGTCCGCATGGTGGATTTGGTTCTTGTAGCAGAGACAGTACACAAATGTCCTTAGAGTGCTTAGCTTCCTGTATTTCCCATTCAGGTTCAAAAGCTCTTTCCTTTTTGTCATTTTCTCGGAGAAGGTGGGGTATAAGTGACAGGATGCAGAGGTACAACCCAGTCTGCAGTGAGCTTGCTCACACTCAGGTTTTTTGGACTGCCAGGATAGTGGCCTTTTGTAAACAGCTGACCTATTTCTCCCATTACTTTGTGGCATTTGTGTTCATATTCAATGGAAAATGCCACTTTTGAATCAGCAGCTATTTAAATCCACATTGCGTAGGCTGTTTGAGAAACTATGAAGTGATGAGTTGGACAAAAAACAGTAAGGATGTCTTCCAGTTGCTCCTCTTCTGCCCTGGAACTGGTAAATGCTTGAGCCCTAATTAAAGAGGTTTCTTTAATCAGTTTTTTTACACTGATTTAACTTGCTTTTTTATTACATAATGCTAATTTGGGAGGGACAGTGCTTTCCACTGCGATTTTTACGTCTCTGGAGTTCCCCCACCACTTCTGGCTGACGTCCAGGTGGAGCTGTGAGGAAGGGGTGACAGGAGGCAGTTACGGTCTTTTTAAGGCTAAGAAGTGCACGGGCTAGAAAGTGCTAAGGGAATCTTAGGTGCAAATGGTGACATGTTAGTTTCCTTCAGAAGATGTGCTTGATGCTCTAACAGGATGAGGTAGTAGGTTGTGTGGTTTCAGGGTAGTGATTTTTGCCCCAATCAGGAGATAACTATACAACCTACTGCCTTCCCTGATAAGCAGCATAACAACATCAGTGTCTTAATTCACAGGAAAACAAGAGCTAAAATATACTTCTGAGACCAGCAAAGTAAGTCTAGATACAGTTGTTGTTATCCTGTCCCTAATAGCTCTAAATTTAGCATCTCAAATTATTTTTAATAACTGCCTACAAAATAATTATCTTTTTAAAAGTCTTTATCATGAAAAATTGAATTAAAGAAGTTTTGTTTATTTCAAGGTGTGTCTGCTCTTGATCTGTTTTCTGTTTCATTTGAGTAGAATGAAGTTACTGTGGGAAGTGATTCCAAAAATGCTGTGAGCTTGCATTTGAGATGTTCATATTTCCTTGACATCTTAAGTTGGAGTGCAGAAAATGTGATGAGCAACGCACTGGTTTGATTCAACCTTATCTCCCTCTCAGGAATCTTCCAGTGCTTTACAAGTAATACCAGATTAAGCCACACAATATTCTTCAGCAGGTCGTCTTTATATTACAAATAAAAAGCTGTAACAGTGAAAATCAAGGATGAGATTTAGAAAACAAAACCAGACATTGATTTGGCCCTTCAAGTTTCCCATAAGCAGGCTCATTTCATGCCATTTGAATGCCCCCAGAAGAGAATTTTCTGCTATCTAAAAGGCACAAATTGCACCTGGAAAACCATGGACACGTTTAGTCCATTAAAGGCATTTTGAGCATAGAGTCCTACCCCCAAAAAACTGTAGAAGACAGGCAATATATCAGCAAGGTGCTGGGTTTGGTTGAAGGCATAGAAATCATTCTCCCACATACAAAATATGCCAGGAAATAGTAATTCTGTAAACCTTAAGGTTACCTTAAGACCAGAAATATCAGACTGGTTATGTATAACCGTCTGTATCTATTTTGATTATACAGCATCTCACTACTGTAGACTAGAGTGCAAATTTAAGTTAGACGTAATCCTCTGTTCTGTCTCACACGCTACACAAAAGGAAGCGTTGCTTCCATAAAAAGCATTACCTTTATACCTGTAGCTAGGCAAGCTGTGACATCCACGGTAAAAGCCAATGAAAAAACTGATTTTACACTTGACAGTAAAACTGGGTATTTTATTGCTTCTCTGGTCCAAAAATATCACACGTATCTGGACTCGAATGGTATTTGAGGTCATTCAGCACCTCAAACCAGGGCCTTTTGTTAATACCTTTAATGAAAAGTTAGGAATGTTATTTGACTTGTTTTCCTAGAGAGGCATAAAGGGTGTTGGTAAAAGAGGAAAAATTGCCGCATGTAAAACAAAACATAGGAGAATAGGCAATACTGTGGCTGGTTTTAATCTTCCCTTTTCTTCTTGCTGTTTAAAGAGGATCCCCTAATTTAAAACTGCTGTAAGGATACTTACCATGCTGGCCATGTTCAAGGGCTGCGGGACATGCATTGCAGATTCTGAACTCTTTCTTCTGCTGAAAATGCAGACTCACAGCTGCAGTGTCAACATCTTAGATGAGCGTGAGTAGTGATTGCATTGTGTGTAGCTTAAAACATCCTGCTCCTCTCCAGGATACCAAACTGGCTGGAAATTCCTAGCTTAGTTTACATTCAGTACATACATAGCAAATGTCCTGTATGAGAGAAAGGGGTGAGCAGAGGGAAGATGCTCTCCACATTCTACAGCAGCCTGTTCAGTCTCGTCTCTGAAGTAATTTTAAAATCTTCTGGCTCTGCCTGGGTCAGCATTTTGCTCTTGGTAATGAGCTGTTGAGTTTTCAGATTCTAGTCATTCTGGCAATCCCATTAAAACAAAGGGCCAGAAAATTCCATGGTGTTCTCTTCTACAGTAAATGTAAAAACATGTGCCTATATTTAGCAGTGTGCAAGTCTGCAGTTAATCAGGTCTGTCCTTAGCAGTAGGTGTCATTACAGCTAATGGGAACTTCAGTAGAGACTTTAAAGCATGACTCTGTGGTACCAAATATTTTCCAGAACTGTATACTGAAAATATTTGTATCAGAATGTAAGTAGTAGCTTGGGCTAGCTGAAATCATGATGAGAAACAAGCTGTTTTTTAAAAATTCAGGTCAGTATTCTTCTTGAGGTCGCGCAGGGCTGTGTTGCACACTTTAGCTGTGAGGAAAAAGCATAATCATGAGTACATATAGCATATGATTAAGCGTATATGTCAGCATACATTTTTATATGTGTCCGCTTAAACTTGGGGTTTTTTTAGTGTAACAGCATTATTAATTGATGAGCAGAAGCTTAATATATCTTGCTGGAACAAAGCCCGTACATTTGCTTATAACAGAGCAGGTGAAAATTTGTGGGCACAGGCTTTTCAGTGAGGCCAGGATTTCAGTTGTTAGTTTCCCTTGTGTGCCCTGGAGAAAGTGTGTGGTGTTTTGAGACAAGGTACAAAAAAAAGACATCAAGCAGATCCCTGACATTAAAACCACTGTTGCTGAATTTTAGATCTCCGCTGCAGGGATGCATGAAGCATTAGACCTTCCATTATCCTGTTCAAGGCTGTTCTGTTTTTTGGGGGGTTTCTTAATGTGAGCAAATTCCCATGTTCTCTAAATCCAGATGCCCAGCATGAAAATTTTTACTTCATTTGGTAAAACATTAAAGCAAAGGTAACTGTTTTAGGCTGATAACAGGCTGTACTACCAGACCCACTTGGGAAAATCCAGCATTGCGACTGTGCGTAGGCACCGTGAAGTTCCAGCTCCTGGGGCCGTTCCTACGTGGCTGCTCTTGAGAGGGCAAAGACCTTGAACACAGAAGTAGTTCCTGGGGACTCTGTTGAAAGGGCAAGTTACAAATGGGGATTTATACTGGGAAGGAATCAAAAAATGCAGTAAGACTGTAACTGGCATGCCAGTCCATGCTGGTACCAATTCAACGTGACAACCGTGTATAGCAAACAAGAGTGACATTTGTGGTTGCTGAGAGAGAGCTGGTGCTCATCAGGAAAGAAAAAATGCCCACCTTCCCTCGTGCTCAGGAGAGGGTCCCTCCACAGGGCCTGGTTCCAGGACTGTGCTCATACTGGGAGACAAATATAAGAGGAAACAATATAAAACATGAGAAGTCATCTGTGGTAGAACAATATGCACCACTCAGAGAATTGGAGGTCCGAGCATACTGCTAATTGCCATGAATGGGATTGCGCACAGCAGTTTGCCGAGAGGTGCCACAGCTAAAACCTGTTTGGGCTTGAAGGGGGTTGTGTAACTAGCGCTGTGCGGTTCTTCTCACAACTTGAATGCATACCAGTTATGGGAATAATGGTTATCAGGATTACTGATACAAAGTCATTTCTGTCATTAAATGCAACAGCAAGTCAAAGGTGGGAAGGGAGAGAGGGTACAAAATTGGATTAAAACTGTGAAAAGGGACTGGCAAAAGCAGGGAGATGGTTATACAAACTAGAATTTGACCAGGACTCCATGGCTAAACTACGTATGCTTAAGGAAAAAAACCCCAGGAATGCCGACAAATGATGATCCAAGCAGGAAGACACCGCCTCTTGCACTGAATTGACTTTTCCACCAGGTAGGCAGATGGGAAGAGGCAGTCCAGCTGTGAGCCTGCCAAGTGCTTGTGCATGGCCAGAGCACAGGAAGCAGCTCCCTGCACGTGCAGTGTCACTGCAGGCACAGCAGAGTGACGTCAGAGCGCTACAAGAGTTACACCAAGAAGTGCTGGTATCTCCAAGTCTCTGTGTGAGAGGCATGTGCTCTGATGGGCTTTTCTTCTGTAGATCTCCGTTGGCCTGAGTTACTACATTAATACACTTAATGAGAGTGTGAGAGCTGAAGCCCACCTAGGCACATCCAGAGGCCAGTCAATAGTGGGATGCACCAGCTTGTGCCCTGCTCGCTGGTAGTGTTTGGGTGGTTTTTTGAAGCAGCTTCACAAAAATTTACTAGGAAAAAACTTCACACAATTTGCTCTTGAGATTCAGAGGCTTCACAAAGATGTTAACTCTTAAGAAGGCAACAATCCGCTTGGCTGCACCCAGGAAGTCCTGCTGATGCCGTCGATTTTACACAGGTGCAACTGGGGTGGATGTAGCCTGCGCTGAAAAAGGCTGTTAACAACATGTGAGAGTCAGCTCAAGGAGCATGTCTGCTCATAACTACTCTCTGAGAGCCCCCAGCCCAGCCAGGCCTTTGGTACAATTGCACTGACATCAAGATGGGCATGCCTCTCTTTGGCAGAGAGGGATTCCTCCTAAAACCACATAGGGCATGCTCCAGGGCCTTCAAGCACAGCCTTTAGCCCTGATTAAATACAACCTCAGCTGTCTTCCACAGTGCTTGAACCCAAAGTTGCACTCAGGTTAGGGCTGTAGCACAGCCCAGGTCCTTTATTACAAGGCTTATAGATACACCTGCCTGCAGCGATGCTGAAGGACATGGTGGTGTCTGCCTGGCTTCCTCTCCTTGTGCCTTGCTGGAGTTCCACTGAGGCAATGTCAAGGAAGCAAATCTGCTCCTGCTAAAAAGCCTCCAGCACCATGGGGTTTGCAGAACTGGGAGGGCTGTGAAGATCTGAGCTGCAGGCATCTCAATGGCTGTGATGCAGATGCAAGAAGTGAAATCGGTGGAAAGAGGTCAAACTCAGTCTGAAGAGCAGCACACAATGCTTGAGTGACAGGATTATTAACATTTTAAAACTACATTGGCGTGGCTCTGATCCGTGTTGCTCAAAACAATCCATGAAGGAATCCATCCCGGTATTCATTTCCTTTACAAAAAGTATGGGAGATTGGAACCTTTGAAGATGTCTACGAGGATCTAGGATGCAGTGTCTTGGATGCCCAGAGCTAAAAAAAAAAAATAAAAATCAGTGCCCGCACCACTTAAAAGAGCACAACAAAGACATCAAAAAACCTAGGCCAAAATACCCACTGATTTTCAAATAGATCTGTGTTCCTAAGTCACTTTGTCACTTTTAATTGTTTTACAATTAACTTTAATGATTACCAGTCATGCTCAGCATTTGATGGTAGAAAGGCTTTTGTCTGGCTGTGGAACATAGTTCATGCCTAGTCTCCAACACAAATCAAAACCATATGAGTAACCAGGTTAAGAGACAACCACGTTTTAACTAAGTTCCCTGATGTGGCTTATGTTTGTATTCCAGCCAGGGCCTGAGGCTTTTACTCAAGATTTTCCCTGTCCAGTTTACATATGCAAATGTAAACAATATTATTTCCATCCTCAAGGAGCCCAAGTGAGATTTTATAATGCAAACAAAGGCATTAGTGTGTTAAAAGTTCCCCCAATCAGCTGAAAGTGTGCATCAGTTTATATATATGTTTTTAATTAACACTTGGAAGAGAGCGAGAAACACTTGATGCACTTAGAACTAACACAAAGTACCTTTCTTAGATGTTTCTCAATGTAAACATCTAGACTGAAAATAAGATAATTGCTGATAAGGTAAATTAGCATTTACCTTTTGTGGAAAATGGCAGCTTAATCCTTCCTGGACACAGCAAGACAGATCTTTTGAATATGTTGCTTTTGGTGATGAAAGCATCTCACTTTTTCTGGAACTGTTATGAGTAAAACAGTTTGCAGCACTCGAGGGACTGGGAGGTTTCAACCTAATCGTGGTTTTTACAGTCCTGCCTGAGCAGATTATTGCCGTGTGGGTACATACAGGTTCTTCTCTCTGGATTTAACCTGAATTTGGTACCGTCTCTCTTACATCTGTTAAAAAACTACCCAGTGAGCTTGACAAATGGTGTTGCAGCAGTGACTATTTGAAAATCAGATGGGAAATCCCATAGATCCTACTTTTATTTAGGCTTGGCTTGCTGTCTCGTTTCAGTGACCTCCGCTGAGGTTAGGCATATGATACACATGGTTACAATATAAAAACATTTTCTCCTCTAAAGTTTCAACATGTCCAAAACTTTGGTTGTATTTTCTTTTTCTCTCCCCTTTTTCACTGTTTAAAATGCTATTTAAAATGAAATGATTGATGGCACAGGATTTAATGATTTACTTTTTTATTTCCCCATCTTATCAAAACGAGGGTCTGAGTTTGGAAGTTCAAATGGATAAATTAGTTTCCATTTCATTTCCCTTTGCAATTCAACAGATTTTCCAACCCTTAAGTTTCAACTGTAGCAAAAATAAACCTTATAAATACATTTCAGATAGTCATCATACTGTACTAGCTGACAGGAAAAAGGAAAAGTGATCATTCCCAAATTTTATTAAAATTTTAGCAAAATGAGAATTAGGAAAATCTCCCTCAGAAAATTTCCATGCTTGAAAGAAGGTTTTTCCCACCAGAGCAAAGAAAAGGAGATTATATTATCCAGTATATGGCAGTACGTCCACAGCTCAAACTACTCCCAACTTTCTAACAGAGGAGCTACATCTACATTAGTTTGGGCAAACACACAGTAAGAAATGGTCGTTGCTTATATAAAGCTAAAACAGCTACAAAAGGAAACTGTCCTCAGCTGATGATGGCATATTCCTGCCCACAGCTACTTGAACCACACCGAGCATCTGCAGCTGGAAGACAAGATGTGGTTTGATGATATGTGAGCCAAAACACGTGGTGACTTAGTTCTTGCAGATTATGCCAAGTGGAGGTGAAGACCTCAGCACACGCAACGCGAGCGGCGTCTGGGCTGTGCTCCAACCTGCCTATACACAGATCTGCAGCTGTATGTCACGTTCAGCAGGTTATTTCCCCCAAAGGTAGTAAGGGCAGGAGGTGCACTTCTTCCCTCAAGATATTTAAAGCATTTTTATCAGTGTCCAAGCCTGGAGAACCCTAGGAACTCTTTTTTTTTTTTTTTCCAATTGTGCTCTGGGTTAATTGCAGACCATGTGTTTAACCTTCAGAAACACAGAGGATGTATTACCCATGAGATACTTAGAGTTTCTACCGTAATTGAGGTCGCTTGATGGCTGAGAGAGGGACACGACTAAGAGTCCAGGAGGGGCTGAGCTAGCCTGCAGGGATACCTGCTGGCAGAGGGTACCAGGGCTTGGGCAGAGCATCCTGCTAATGACAAGAGGATGGGGGTGAGGCAGGGAAGGAAAGGCTGTTCCCCCCCACACTGGTAAGGAAACACTGAGGCAGGTGGGCTCACCTCGGCTTGAGGGAGGCCAGGGGCCGGTGGCTGCTGTGCCATGGGCAGGGGCTAGGCTGCTGCTGCCTTCCCAGCCTTGGACCCCACTTCTTCTGGCTAAAGTTTCGCTGTGATGATTTATGGCTCCCTCCAAGTGCCTGGGATAGAGTTATAGCCCCTTGTATTACACGGTGCCTTCTCTGTTATTCTTACTGCACACCACAGATTTATGATGGCTTTTAAGCCAGGCAGCATGTAAAGAAATATGATCTTAACAAAATATAGAAGGGACCAAAGGAGGTCAAAGTGTGGGAGCTGAACAACTATATGGTGATCCAGGATTTCCTTTTATTTACTGCTCGCACCTTTTCAATCTCAAGGGGATTTTGGCTGTCTGAGGCAGCTCTACCCAAAGGCTGGAGAGGAGTCTGTAATCCACCGAGCTAAGATGCTTCACCATCAGTGGATGTCTTTTGTTATGATTTAGCACACATAGGAAATCCCAAAATACCATTGATGAATTAAATGAGTTTTAGACACAGAGTGCCAGAAAGATGCCTACCATCAGGGTAGGTAGGAGTCCTCCTTTCATCCAAACAGGCTTTCTATCTGATGCCATCTCGTACAATGGCATCGACCCATTTTCTACGTTCACGATGTCTTGCAGATCTTCTCTGCTTTTGGTGTGGAAGGAGAACAATTTGTGGTAGCCTTTCATAGAGAAATGGAGCAAAGGCCATGCTTGATTTTATCGATATGATGGTGTGGTGAGGAAAGTAACACTCTAAGTAACTCCACTCTGTAACATTATTTACATATATTCATTAATTATTCCTAAACTGCAGCAGATAGGAAAAATAGTCGCTACTTTTACTCTGCAGATGGATAATGTGAGACCTTGCAGAACATCCAGGATGACACAAACAAAAGGGCAGAGCTGCACAGAGTCACCTATGGGACCACAGCCTGCATTAAATACTCTCAATCAAGAATGCAAAGCGAAACAGCTGTCAAGAGGGAGGAAAGCTGTAATTACAGCCAACAAATGACTCCTGAGCCAGCACTGACTGTCGAGGCCCTGGTCTTGAAATGAAAGCCAGGAACAGGAGCTTTTTTGCCTCCTAGGTGAGTGCCATAATCCTCTCCAGCTACAGTATCATTCTCTTCATTAATAAGACAAGCTCTACTCAGCTCCCTTTCACTTGGATTTACTATCATTAATTATCTGAGGAAGGAAATTTGTCTCCCTCCTGGTTACAGCCTAGGACTACAGCAGAGCTTCCATGGCATGTGTTTTTTTGGTGGGTTTATTTGTTTGCTTGTTTCCCTTTTTTAAAGGCACCCAACAGTCCAAATAATAATTTACCTGCTCGTCTAAGCTTCCAGAGCAACATACTCTCCAGTTCTTCAGCTGCTTAATACTGGTCACGCTTTAAGCGCTTTCTAAAGCAAGGAAAGATAAAAGAGGCCAGGCCGTAGATGCGCTGTGGTAATTTCATAGGCCACTAGTCCACATATGAAGCACCTTTTCTTTGGAAGTCTGGAGACTCATGAGATGTATGAAAGATATCAGAACTGATGGTCAACACAAAACTGCTTCTCTGGGGTCTTCTGCAGACAAAGTTGTTTACCTGAGTCTAGAGGTGACTCAGGTTTCTAAAATCAGCAGCACTTCTTTAGTTTTCAATGCAGAGTACCTTTAATGACAAGCAAACCAGTTATCAGAAATAATTTGCAGGAGGCTTGTTACACTGCTCAGTTACCCACCAGCGCTGCCATTTCTTCCCCAAGTGTAGTGCCTCAAAGCCTGGGGCCTTGCCCTAGAAGCTTGCAGATGTGGATCTTCCCTTGACAGACATGTTCTCCTGCAAAATGGCTTCTAAAGAAGGGTGAGTGATGTAACTTTACTGGAAGGGTAGATGTGCACCCTCCCACTGACCTTGGGATCCTTGTATTCCCCAGCTATTTTCCAACTGATTACTGAATTTTTCATGCTTATTTCCTCACAGTATGTGCTCTTTATGATGATATCGAAACCAATCTCTTTTTGAAACATTAGCACTGCAGTACATGTTTAAATGTAATATCTAAGTCAGTCCTTTTGTATTTTGAATATGCTATGTCACCAATGACACAGGGCAAGACCTCATACAATATGAGCATGCTGCCTCCTCAGAAGGTCCTATGTATTTAAAAGAGGTTGTCCTCAGCTTAGTCTTTGAGTACTGATGATGTGAAGAGAACGACTACGTCCTGCCTCATGCAGTAAGAAACCTAGGGAGGTCTCTTTGCCATTTGGCAGATTCAAAATGATCAAAAGGAGGTGCTTTTTTCCCAAGCTGTTACAATTAAATCAGTGAAGATCTTTTCCATTGAGTGTACATGGTGCCCTTGGCAGCTCAAGGAGCAGTAAGAATGCGAGGCTTATATGGATGACCACGGCAGGTGTAACACTCCTGTCTCAGCTGAGGATGAATCCTTGGAAGGGCAGAGTCTAATTATATGAAGGGACAAAAGTCACTTAAGTCTAAAAGTTGTGAAAGGTTTTTTTTTTATGGTTGGAGCGCTGGCTTGAAAGAGTTTTGACAAGAATCTGCCACAGTACCACACTTCCTTTCATTTAGATGGTTTTCTCTTTGATATGCTTGTTTTGCAGTAGTGACTTAACTTGAAAAGGAGATAAACATGGCTAAGATAAATATCAAAGCTGATTTGTGTGGGTTCCCCACTTTGGCCAAGGGTAGATTTCCAGCTGAAATCAGTCTCAAGTTGCTAGCAAACTTTGCTAGTTAGTTTGCTAGTCAGTAATTTTTGCATCATGTTTCACTACCTTTATAATATAATGTACTTTGCTTCTGCAAGAGTCCTGAAGATGTCCCACAGATTCTGTTCTTCCTGTCAGGAGCCTTTTGCCCTTGCACTTGGTTTACACTCTCAATTATAACCATTCCAGTGGGACACATTTTACAATAAAATGAAAGTATAAAAGTCATAGCTTAAACTGTATTGCACTTCTTGCTGAGCTGCATTATGCATATTTAAATAGAGAAAGGCCAAAATACTACACCATCGTAGAAGGAGGCACGTGATGTCTATCTGTGGAACAGGGATAATACTGTGCACTTACAGACCAAGACTTACTGCAAGTTTAAGGACACAAAAGCTGAAGTTTTGATTTAGCATGGCTAGGATATGTTGTCACAACTATCAGACGCTGGTTAACTGTCAAACAGTAGCTGAGGGGACTGAACGTTTTATACTTGGTGTTGCTTTATGCTGAACAGCTTCAGGTGAACAGAGACTCTTGTTTCCCACGCAACAAAGGACTCAGATACAGACTTTACTGCTGATAAAGTACCGACAGAAATAACCGATCTGTTCCAAACTTTAAAAATGTTCATTCATCTTTTGGTGTCAAATCTAGATCCAGCTTCTCTATGTGGAAAACCAAGACCTCCTAAATACTGCTTCAGTTTTCTACTTCACCGCTACAAGCAGAACGTGCCCATGAATCAATAACGAAGGCCTGTAAACACTCTTCTGGCTCTATAGCTCACTTAATCTCAACTGGGGCTATAGTAAACCACAATTCCCTCACTGCAATAAAGGCTGCAGATGCCAGAGCCAAGCAAAAGGTTTAATTAAAAGCAAACTGATATATATATAGATAGATATAGATATATATAGATATCTGCTGACACAATCTCTTACTCTTCCGTCTGAAATATATATATAGGCCTCTTCCTGGAGACACTGGATAATTTAGACTTCAATTTCAATTAAGAAGCCTCTCAACTAATACTGTCCAGAGAGTGTCTGCGCGTGCACTACGCAGAGAGTTTCTGTTAACTTAATGTGTTGCTCTCCCATTGCTTTCCATGCCTAGAGTATCAGGGTTATTTGATATGAGTTATCTGCCTAATTTAAGAGGCTTGGCAACATTTTCCTGTGCTCTAAATAGCCAGGCATCGCTAAACTTTTAGGAGGAGCTACATTTGGCAGTTAATGGGTATGACAAAACCAGTGCAACGGATTACAGTTTGGCTTTAAGAAAGCTTGGCAACTTTGAGGAAATGTCTCACTGATGCTTTAGCACCAGACAAGCTCTGCTCATGTTAGCAATGTTTGACAAGCTGTTCTATAAATGTTCAATGAAATGCAACTTCTTGATGATTTGTGTCTTGAAGTCTATCCTAGCAGTGCACACTTCAGGCTGAACTCGACCCTTCCTCCTCCATACCCCATGCACTGTAGCTGTTTGC
This sequence comes from Coracias cyanogaster, assembly GCA_033124195.1. NCBI lineage: Eukaryota > Metazoa > Chordata > Aves > Coraciiformes > Coraciidae > Coracias > Coracias cyanogaster. The sequence goes on along the minus strand of JAVSBS010003834.1, from coordinate 26,212 downwards.
TAGACATGACACTGTAACCCCCAAAGCTGATTCACAGGAAAGTCTGAGTTAGTACCTCTGGAGATCATCTGGTCCAAACTGCTGTTGAAAGCAGTACCTCAGATTAGGTTATCCAGGGCGCTGTCAAGCAAAGTCTTGAATGTTTTCATCAAGAAATGTCCCACCACTCTCTGGGAAGCCTATTGCAGTGCTGAATTGTTCTCTGGCTGATAAATTGATTTTTTTCTTATGTCCAGAAGGAATTTCCACTAAAGCAACTTGTGCCTATGGCTTCTAGTCCTGCCACTGGGAATCCTTTTGAGGAGAACATCTCCATCCTCTCTATCATACCTTCTTTGGGTGTTAGAGACGCTGGCTAGATCCACCTGGAGCCTTTTCTTCTCTAGGCTGAACAAATCCACTTCCTCTAGCCATTCTTCATATACCAGTTTCTCCTACCCTCTAATCATCTTGGTGACCCTCGAATGGATCCTCTCCAGTTTTTCAATGTCTCAAGCTGTGAGGCCAAAAGTATATTTAAATCCCAGGTGTAGCTTAACAAGTCCTGAGTAGAGTTCCATCTACATTGCCTAGCCTAATTAGTATGTTTGTTCAGACACTGGCAGTTTGTGTGACTGGACCAACAATATTTTGATGCTGATTTTTCTGAACCTGGAAATAGAAGGAGGATGACAACTGTTATGGGACTTGGGAATAATAAAAGGCTTAGCTGTTTTTGTTTTCTCAGAAAATAAAAAAATGTAAAAAGTATATGTGACACTAATCAGTTCTGGCATAAAATATATACAAGTCATATTTGAGAGGCAAAACAGCTTCTGACACAATATGAAATAAACAGTTCTAACTAGCTGTCAGAAATTAGAGGTCATGTATGTTGGGGGCCAAATGATAATGCCTGATATCTTTGAACAAAAATTAATCTATTAATCTCATTTTATTTATTGTGTTCTTTGTTGATTTACATCCCTATGGTGTTTTGTCAGTTACGCACTCTGTTCGTGCATTGCTAAGCGAGAGTGAACTATGGAGTCTTCACAGCCAAAACTTTTCTTGCGCTCTTGAGGAAACACAGTAATGTATCTGTTGCCAATGTGTACCCAGCTAGATCAATAAAGATAAATCTTGCATTCATAGATGTATTAGGAGACCTCCAGAAGATTATTGAATTAGGGATAGCCTAACCAGCTATTGTTAAACCAAAAGAGACAACTGCATTTTTTTATTAAGGGGAGGCTTTTAAAACAAAAACCCAAAGACCCTGCCACAAAACAAAACCACTAGAATATATGTTCAGTAACTGTAGCTCTGTTTAACGCAGTAGTGATCACACAAATCAAACCAAAGATTTATCTTTACCTGTGCTTGAAGTTTTGGTTTTGGTATGGAATAGTAAAATTCCAAATGTGTGGAATAAAAGAATAAAAGACTTCATCTTTAAACATCTAAAACTCAGCTTGGAAATACGGAATTAATTTCTTTCTGTGCCAAAACAAGTTCAGAACCATAGATTAACTCACCGCTGTTGCAAGATACTAGTCCAAAGGTGAGATCTCAAAACCACCAAACCAAAAAACCCGAATAGCAGTTATTTCATCAAACATAGGCCTTAAAGCAATTTTTTTTGCTTTTTCTGTCTTACTTATTTTGCCTGTTTCATCTTATTCATGGCAGTTGTCCTGCCATGAGTAGGGTGACACAGAGAGTAAAGCAGGGGGAAATGAGTTCAAATGATATCATAAGAAATCCCAATATTCAAAGCACAGTAATATACTGTAAAATACAAAATGTTACAGAAAATTTGCGGAGAAAATTTTACCTGTCTCTTTTTAGATTCCTTTTGTGATTGAAAAATAGAGTCAAAGTACTGAAGTCTTTTAAAAATGAAAAGCAGAATAAACTCTGGATATGTGCTATTGGATTGGTGTTTGTAATTAATGCCCTGAAATGTGTCCAGAGTAACATTAAATCAAATGCTTAGTGAGCTGAAAGTACTGCAAGCCAAGAGAAGGTTGAATGCCAATATGATGGTACTTGTCCATTTTCTCCTAAAGGAGGCAGGAATCCCAAAAATGAAAAATGAGAAGCAGGAGGAAGGGAGGACATAGGGAGTGACTTAATAGGTGAAGAAAATGCAAGTGAGATTACATATGTGCATTATGATCAGGTTGGAGAAATAATTAGTTGAGCTGAGAGGATGGCGAAATTAACCTGTGGTGGAAGACATTGGCATGGTCGGGAGACAGAAATCTGGAGAGAGTCAGAAGCGGAACCTGATCAATCCAATTCAAGCTTTTCAAAATGCAAATTCTTCTCCCTCCACAGGACATCATCTAGTGAAGTGAGTAGACATTAGCTTAACTCCATTTGAGTTGGTCTTAAAACTAAGAGTTTGACTCAAACAGTATCTGAACTCTTGAATGTGTGGGATGCTGCAAGCCAAGTGAGAGACAGAAAGATCTCCTGCAGTTCAACATTCAGCAACTGTTGAAGCTTTTAAGTTCCTAAACTGAAAGATGGAATCATGGGAAGAGTCAAGGGAAAAGGTATTTTAGAAGCACTGTTATTGACTTGCAGGTGTAAAAGTCCACTGAAGACCGAAGGATTTGGTGTCCATGTCATCTTGTATTTTCAATTAACATTAAATTTTTTTTTTTTTTTTTCCAAACTGCTAGCACAGGTTACCCAGGGAGGTGGTGAACTCTCCATTCTTGGAGATATTCAGTAGCAGTCTGGACAGGGTCCTGTCCCTAGGACAATAATGGGGTGTGGAGAAGGTAAGCAGTGTGGAGATCCCTTTGTCCATGGGTATGGGGAGCTTCCAGCTGCCTGTAGGCACATGATGAGGTACGGAGAAGATGTCTAGTGTGGAGATCCCTTTGTTCTTAGCTGTGGGGTCCTTCCAGTATCCTGTAGGTCAAGGATAGTATGTGGAGGTGGTGGGTGGTAAGGTAGAGAGATGGTTGGGCGTGTGAGGCTGCCTTTGTCCATGACTGTGATGGGCTTCCACCCTCCTGTAAGACTGTCCTGGGCTGTGGAGGTGGAGGGTGGTGAAGAAATGCTTTAGTCCTTAGCTGTGAGCGGCTTCCAGCTGGCTGTAGGCCCATGATGGAGTACAGAGAAGGTGAGAGTTGTCGAAACACCTTTGTTCTTGGCTGTAGGGAGCTTCCAGTTGTTTGTAGGTCCAGCTATGGAGATGGAGGGTGGTTGGGAGATCCCTTTGTCTACAGCTTTGGGGAGCTTCCAGCTGTCCGTAGGCCCAGGACAGGTTACGGAGAAGGTGATTTGGTATATAGATTCTTGGTGGTGCAGTGCTGCCTTTGTCTGCAGTTGTGGGGAGCTTCCAGCTGCTTGTAGGACCTTGATGGGTTCCAGTGAATATGGGTGGATGGTGTTCGGCGGTGTCGGTGAGTGGAGCAGATATCCCTTTGTCCTTGTTTGTGGGGAGCTTCCAACTGGCTGTAGGGCCGTAACAGAGTGTGGAGAAGGAAAGCAGTGAGGAGATCCCCTAGTCCTTGGCTGTGGGGAGCTTCCAGCTGCCTGTAGGTCCACGCTGCAGTACAGACTGGGGCTGGGTGTGTTTCCCTAGGCTTTAGTTCATGTCCCTGTAGAAAGGTGTGGCGCTCTCTGGCTGAGGAGTGGAGGTTCTGGTCTGGTCCTGTCAGTCTGCAGGGCTGCAGGTGTCCAAGAGGGGAGAGTCAAAAATACAAGCAGCCACCTTCCATCACCTCAGACCTGCCCTGCCTCCCCGCCTGGTGCTCTGCCAGCCCCTTCCAAGGCTGTCCATCCTATGCCTCCCTGATGGCCAGGAGACACTCCTCCTAGGCCAGCTGTGCCAGTCAGTCCCCAGTGACATGGGCCACCACCGGGGTTCTGGCCGCTACATCACTAGCGCATCACTAGCAGTGGTGGCAGGAGCTCCTGTGGGGCCCAGCCCCCAGCTCTCCAGGGTGAAAGGATAGGTGGGGAGCTCCCTCTACCCAGGGCTATGAGGAGCTTCCAGCTCCCTGCATGACTGGGATGGGGTAGAGTCAGGATAATTCTCTGTGGAGGGAGAGGACAGGAGCATCCTCTGGTCTGGCCACATCCCTCTCTGGGTGTCCAGCTGGTATGCACAGCAGTAGCAAGAAAGGAGGAAGGAGGAGCTTCCAGCTGCCAGTAGGCCCATGATGGGGTATGGAGAAGGTGAGTGGTGTGGCAATCCCTTTGTCCTCGTCTGTGGGGAGCTTCCAGCTGCATGTAGGTCCAGCTATGGGGATGGAGGGTGATGATTCTGTCCTAAAGCTTGTGGAAGAATAACAAAAACTCAACTGTTTTGGCTCATGCTGGCAGAGAGAAAGCGTGGCAGCAAAACATAAAACATAGTAATGCAAACAAGGACAGTATTATTAATTTGCTTAATAAACACCACAAAGCAACACAAGATAAGCAAATGAGAGCTTGATATGGTGCAAGGAGGAAGATTTGACAGCCTGTGAAGTAAGAATGAATCTCTGAAGTTGCGGTAGGCTTTTTTGTGAAAAGCTATGCCTGAAGGAGGTCCTCAGAAGTGACTAAATCAAAGCATGGGAAATACGTCCATTAAAAAATATCTTGATTTGTGATTATAGAACAAGGTTAGTAATCTATTTCAATGAGGTAGAGAGGGGAAAAGCAATGTATGTGCCCAGGAACCAGCCTTCAGTAGAGCATGTGGGCTGTGAGGAGCAGTGGGTTTCTCCCAGAGAAACCATAGCTGTGGTCTGACCAAGGCCTGAGGGGGTGGCTGTTTTGCCAGACTGAACAAGGGGAAATCTGTGGTGTGAGCACCTGGCAGAAGGGCTACATACCTCTTGGTCCCACTTAAGATTCTGAGGACTTCAGTGAGACATAGGTATGATGCCAACCACAGGCTGGCCAAGCACACATGTATGTGCTTTTACCCCATGCAGATGCTTGGATCTGCCGGTGACACAAGAGCTCAAAACTCTCTGGACTTCCAGCCAATGCCATCACCTCTGTGTGCTGTGTCACCTCTCTTTCTATGTCTCCTAAAAAAGAGGTCCAAATATTCCAGCAGCTGCAAGGGTTTCTCAGTGTTACCCTGCCAGTAACATACAAGGAGCATCCTCATCCACCATAAATTGTACTCAGACCAATATAATTATATGTTAATCTAGGGCCCTTTTAAAGCTGTGTTACAGCTTTACCTGTAGTTCTCATTAGGCGACACTGCAGCTTGTATTTGCGATAACATTTAAACCAGTCATTTCTCTGGAAGATCTGCGCTTAGCTGGAGGGGGAAGGAGGGAGAGGTACAGTCTTACTGATTTGTAACCATGCAGCTAAAATATGTTTCTGCCTCTGAAAGTTAAAGTAATGACAGTCCTCTGCCAGCCCATGACCTCTGGACTGGCAGGTATGGACTTTATCATGTGGAGCAGTCAGGTACAAAGTAACAGAGACAAAATTTTTTGTCCTGTGAACCGCATTATTCACAGACTTACACCATTGTTTCTTTCTTCAACTACTTTTCTGGTTCAGTTCCAGTGCAACTCTGCCTCAGCATAATCACAGCCAGGCTGAATATGAATTTCAGCCGAACCAAAATATCTGCTGGTTCAATGCCTGCCTCTTGTTGTGATATATGTGCTACCTAGGAATCTGAATTCAGTTAAGACTGATGAGTATGATTATTTTCTGACTTGTGGCTGTCACAGTTGTATCTGTTCCAACCTCTAAGTCTTCATGGCTCTTGAAACAAAAATGAGGGATGATCAGAGTATCTATTCTATGTAAACAATATATGATATCAGAAAGACAATAAACCACCCCTGCAAGCACCACTTATAAATACGGCAAACATATATTACCACTATCAGAGCAATGAGGCTGAGGAGAGGTCTGGAAAACATGCCTTATGAAGAGCAGCTGAGGGAACTGGGGTTATTTAGTTCGGAGGAGACTGAGAGGAGACCTTACTGCTCTCTACAACTACCTAAAAGGAGGTTGTAGCAAGGCTGGTACCAGTTTCTTCTCCCAAATTACTAATGATAGGACAAGAGGAAATGGCCTCAAGTTGCATCAGGGGAGGTTTAGATTAGATATTCTTTACTGAGAGAGTGGTTAGGCACTGGAACAGGCTGCCCAGGGAGGTGGTGGAGTCACCATCCCTAGAGGCATTTAAAAAATGAGTAGATGTAGCACTTGAGACTATGGTCTAGTGGTTAGGGAGATGTTGGGATGAAGGTTGGACTTTATGATCCTAGAGGGCCTTTCCAACCCTTTCTATGATCAGAGGTCTATATAGAGGCAAAATAGAGTAGACACTATCAACTTTGGGTGTCTTGAAGCCAAATCTGGACTGAAACTTTGTGACTCAAGCCTTTCTCTACTGAGATCAGAAGTAATTTTGAAATTCCAAGATGAGATGAACCCCAGTTTCAACTTACAAAAAATAATTATTTTTTTTTTCAGCCACCATCTGTCATGTCAACAAAACTGAGAACAAATAATCAGTTACTAAAATACATAATGAAGTGTCTTTTTAACTGGAGGAGGCCAACTTGTCTTTGCCCAAGGATCATTATAAAACTTTGTGGCACTGAACTATATATTATTTGAACGCTGTATTTCTAAATAATGTAATTTCTAAATGAAATAATCTACAGTAGAGAATCTCTTGCCCATAACATTTCTTGGCATTTAACACTACTTGCAAAGTTAGTGAATAGATTCTGGCAAAATACCGTGGTGAAAAGGTAGGTTTTATTACTGCTGTTATTAATATGCTCTGTCTTATACAGTGAAACAAGGCAGAAAGAATTCAGTTCCATAGGCCTGTGGTACAGGTGTTACACCATAGAGAGATCTGACCCCAAATTCTCCCCTCTCCCCTGTCTTTTGGACCTTGAAACCTTTCTGCGCAGAGTAATATTTAGCAAAGACTCTGATTTTGTACTATCACCTGACTTCTGGCTTGCCTGTATTATCAATGCAGTAAGCCTCTCGGTGGACTGAGAAACAAATAGCCAATGGTGTCACAATGTTTTTGGTGTAAATCACTATGTGGAGCATTGCTCTTACTTTGGGAGGACTGCAGAGTATTTTGGACTTAGGTAAATTACAACCATGAACTTTTTGTGTGCCAACTAAAACAGCACAAAAATATATTCCTTCCGTGCCTAGCAGTTGCGAGGCTTTCACGAGAGAAAATGCAGTGATCTGACTATAAATAGCAACTTAACTAAAATTAGATAGAACTGGCAGGCTCTCATCTATGAATGGGAGCACTGTTAAATATGCTCATCGGGTATTGGAAGGGCTCCAAATCTGACAAGGCATGCTATGGTGCAAACTTTCTGGGCCTGGAAAAACGAGCAGAAATGGCTGAATGAATAGGGCCAGGGATGTTTTCATAACTGGATAATAATGTCAGAGACTGCCCGACAATGCTGATTAAATTTAAAGGGAGTACTGCAAGTAGGGCTATTTCTCCATATTCCTTATTGCATTGCTTTGTTTACTCTAACAGAAAATGCTGCTAAATCTAATGAATAACAGGAAAATTAATACTAAGATACTCAATAAATTTAAACCAAGCTGGGTAACAGTGTAAATTTGAAGTGTGTAACTGCTTTTGGATGTTTTAATTCAGAAATGGTTAAGGCTTCTCTACAGTCCTACATGGTGAAGTTACTGAACAGTGAATAAAACTCTGAATTGGTGGTACACCAGGTACTCAGTACAAATCTGCTGCCTGTTCACCTGCTACCGAAAATGCTGTTTGGCTTTCCCCAGTTCCAGATAAACCCTATAGCATAGGAAGTGCTACTATGGTCACAAAATGGTAGAGAAACTTCAACTTCACAGATGATATACACTGACCTTCTTTTTACACATAGCACCATTGAAACACAATCACTTCTGCACCTGCAATCAATCACCCTACACTTCCATATATAGCTTTTTTTCACCTAAAAAAATTAAGTTACCTCATACAAAGGCACCTTGAGGGCACGCTGTATTTCCACAAGAGAAGTCAGAGCAAAGTAGCTGATGAATTGTGAATTTACACCGAGCTTATTGTGCAGTGTCTCTCCATGTTGATAAACCATTACTTCACTTCAGTTTAATTCACTTTGAGCATGAATTAAGTTAAGATAATTATCGCCAGCTGACTCCTAAATGAGTGTCCATAGAGAAATTATATATGCTCGAGTTATATTCACTTCAAATTCACATCTTTTTTTGTTAATTCACTTTGACATCTTGTGCAGGACAAACCACTGGGTATCTTGGGCTCATGCCAAACCACCTTGAAGATGAGGAAGGAGATTTTGAACTAGTCTCAACAGACAGAAGAAAAATATGACTCTCAGAGGCTTCTAGATTAAAAATATTACAGAAATTTCTCTGTTAAGTAGAAAACATGTAAATGGCTCAAACGTAAAAGGATGTTTAAATGTAACTATGATAATCTAACATTTCTTAATGAAAAACATTAAAATTAAACCATCTAATTAAATCTTCTCAAATCAGCACTTGTCAGCCACAAGGAAAACACAAGCTTACCCCTATTATGTCCTGATTAATCTGATCATCTAAATGGGCTGAAATATTTGCTATCATGGCTGTTTTTACAGGATTCATGTCTTCATAAAGCTGTGTTGACTTGTTTTTAGTGTACAAAATTATTTGAGTCATATGGAAATTCACTTGCATTCTTGTTTTGGGAAATAAGCATAAGGTTCTAACTCCAACTTAAAAAATAATGACCCTTTGAAACTGCTGTTGGTTCAGTCCTCCTCCAGATTGGCCACCATCATGTTAAAAAGACAGTATCAGTGAAGGCTTCACCAAGCTGTAATGAAAAGTGGGTTTAACCATAGCTTGCAGATAATATTTTTGTTTTAGAAGAAAGTTTGTGTAAACTAGTGCTTTGAAATTTAATCTGATGGGGCTTAAAACCAAGACTGCTGTTTCTCATGGAGGGGATTTAATATTTGGATTAACCACTTGATTAGAAAGGTTGTGACCTTTGTTTATGGAATAGCATCTATATTTTTAGCCCAATGGGAATGAAAGCTTTGATGTACAGAGTGCTGATGGTGAAATATGTGTTTTCATTGGGGAAATGGTATGTGTCAGCTGAGAAGGAACAAAGTCTAATGAGGATCCCAATGTGTACATGGAGCGGAAACAACCCAAGTGACAAACTTACCAAAAACTTCCTGTATGAAGATATAAAACCTGTTAGAATATTGCTGTATTAATTTTGGGAAACCTCTCTTTGAAAGACCATGCACAAACTTTTTAAACATAGTAATAAACTCTGAAGATTCAAGAATAAAAGCTTCAGAAGCAAAAATATCCTGGATTTTAGACTAGAATGTCGACAGAAAAGATAAACAAATACTAACAAAGCAAGTAATGAAAGTGCAGGCTCCACTTCACAATTCCAGCTTACTCTAGAACCCCTTTTTTCCCCCCCTTTCCAACTCCCTTCTTCCACATCAAGTACGCTTTGCAGTTATTTGTGAGACAGCTGCCACTAGAGGTCAGATGTTTATCATTCTCCTTCGTGTCATTAATAACCATTAGTGATGTACAGCTTGAAAATAACATCACTGCAAACTGCCTAAAATTACTCTCTTAATTGTATGTAGATATAAATACGAATTAGAAATCCGAAAAAAGATGAATTGTGAATTTACACCAAGCTTATGTATTCTTCAGAAATCAGTACACTTAAAATTTAGTTAGAATTTTGTGTAAGAAATTTGTAGGATTTTGTCTGCTATGTACAAAGAATACATTTACTAGCATGCAAAGAAACATTAATTTGAGTTATTGCTGTACCAAGAATAATAGAGAAGGTGCAGTTTGCACATTATTGATGGTGTTAATAATGGTTAGATGCAGTACTTGTACTTTTCAAAGAATTGATAGCATTCTTTTACAGTAATTTGTACTTGTACTTTTCAAATAATCGACGGCATTTTTTTTCAGTAATTTGTACCAGCCCAAAGTAGATGAATATGCTTCTCATTTGTGGATGGCTACTCCTGGCCCTTGCATTTAGACTGGGTTCTGGTAGGTGAACAGTGAGATGGTGTGGCCCTAACAATATAGACCCCACAGTCTGGCTTCAACCAGAATTGCCAGAAGGATATTAGATTCAAAGAAATCAAATCCTCAAAAATTAAATAAAAAATGGCAACTGAATAGTCAAAAGCAACGGAGATGAGTGTTTGCCTGGTGATGTGGTCTCTTACCACTGCAGAAGCAGGTAGCCAGCTGGGTAGACAGCACGAGCATGTGACCAGCTCCTTTGCCTCAAAATGAGGGGTGCTGAGGAAGTACTGTTCGGTATAGGGCTGAAAACAAAGTACATGGAGCTAAAGGGACTAGGGAAGAAGAGGTGGCTAGCTGACAAAAAATGAATGGGAAATCAGGCTTTATTTGTTCTCCAGCATGCGTACAATGTGTGTACATATAGAAACAGTTCTACTAAAATAAGTCCATAATTTTTCCAGCTTGCTCCCAAGCTCTTATTAACTACACCATCAGTAATACTACCTTGTATAAAAATACGAGGAATGTAAAAAGTTTATTGGGTTTTGTTTTTCCCAATGAATGCTGTGAATTTTCACACAGACTAACATGAAGAGAATGATTCTTCCGGGTCCAAATAGGTAATCTTTTCACAGATCATGAATACTTACATATTTTTTTACAGGATCATAACAGAATGATTTGCTGAGCAAAGCTCAGAAGTGCCAAAGAAAAACAAAGAACTTAAAATAAGGCGTTATTTAAATCAATTAACTAAACCAGTGCAAGGTGGTGACATCACTGCAATTGTATCTAGCTCTGCAGAACTCCACCTATGCTATTGGACTCCCAACACCATGTCTCCATAGGAATACTTATTAAAAGATCAGATGGTGATGCCATCTATAGGCTAGTGGCATGTGATAGCCTGTGCAACGGGTATTTAGTAAGCAGCCTTATAGTTACTTGGAAACACGTGCAGACTACATCCAAGTGATTAATGGTGTTTCTTAAAGGCCCAAAACAGCTCAGCAGATGGAAATAAGCTCTCCACTTAGCTTTCTCTTCCATGAAACTGTTCTCCTGACATGCCCCTGTTCCACAGATCTAAGCAAGAGCAGGGTTTTTTGGTTTTTATATAAGAGATTAAAAATTATTTTGCTATCCTTCCTTTGTTGAGTAAAACAGCTGGGTTCTACACTTTGTCAGAAAGCATTCTGTAGCACAAAGAGAGCTCTAGGCTATCTGGATGCAGCCCTTTGGATGTGTGCTAATCAGCACCAAGCATTGCTGCCCTTCCAGCACTTTAAACTTCTGGGTTTGTTACCTTTTCACTGGAGATGCTTTTCCCCAGGAAAATCTGGAGTGAATCCAGCTCCTCTTTAAAATATATTCCACCTGATATGCAGAATATCTCATGTAAACTGCAGAGACATGATCTTCAAAGCTTGCTTTTTCCTTCACTGCCTCTTCCAGAATGCTGTCAATTATCTTACAAAGACTTTGGTGACAGGAACAGCAATCATGATGTCCAATATATGTCCCAGAGGGCAGTCTTTTCTTCATTGTCATCACTATATTTTAAAAATACTTTCCAAGTGTGCTTTAAATGTACAATTTGAATGTGTGATTTCATCTGTACCTCTATGCAAAATTGCAGGGGACCTTCGGTGCAATGTTTTAGAACCCTGACAGGTTGAGGAGTGGTATACATTTCATCACTGAAAACCTCAAAGTGTGCTGGTTCTGAATTTCAGAGAGAGATTCAGCTTTATTATCAATTAGATAATAAATCAATTAGGGAAGCGAAGTGCCTAGGGAAGTGCCCCTGTACTCGGCACCGATGAGCCCACAGCTTGAGTATTGTGTTCAGTTTTGGGCACTGCAGTATAAGAGACATTGAGGTGCTGGAGCAGGTCCAGAGAGGGCAACCAAGCTGGTGAGAGGTCTAGAGAACCTGTTTTACGAGGAGCAGTTGAGGGAACTGGGACTGTTTAGTCTAGAGAAGAGAAGGCTGAGGGGAGACCTTATTGCTCTCTACAACTACCTGAAAGGAGGTTATAGAGATGTGGTGTTGGTCTCTTCTCCCAAGTAACTAGTGACAGGATGAGCGGAAATGGCGTCAAGTTGCACCAGGGGAAGTTTAGGTTGGGTATTAGGAAAAATCTCTTTACCAAAAGGGTTGTTCAGCCCTGGAACAGGCTGCCCAGGGAAGTGGTGGAGTCACCATCCCTGGAGGTGTTTAAAAAATGTAGACGTGGCACTTCAGAACATGGTCTAGTGGTCATGGTAGTGTTGGGTTGACAGTTGGACTTTATGATCTTGGAGGTCTTTTCCAACCTTAATGATCCTATGATTCTAGATAAACAAAAACATTGATTAAACAGCCAGCTTTTAAAGGGCCTTACTCTCTTCTCAAGGTTGTTACCCTCTTCTCTTTTCTAGACTTTCTCCTGATTTGTGTTCATTTTGACTAGTGGAGACTCAAGCTCCAGAACAATGAAAGACATATTGACATTACTGTTGAAAGCCATAGGTCAGAAATGAAAACAAATGTTTCTCATTTTCAAGACCATAATTTGAAAAATTGCACTTTTCTTCTTAGAAATGCAGGCCACTTCAGAATCTATTTGTAAACCCATTATATATAAAACCTTCATCACAGCACTTGACTAATCTCAGGGCTGCTCTAGAGCTCAGGGGAGCTCTGCAAAACATCACTTAGGTTACCAGTAGTTAAAAAGTAAACTTGCAATTGTGCTGTTAGCCGTCACGACACTAGGGAACATACAGAAGCAGAATTCCATTTCCCTTGATGGCTCAAGTGTCTTCTCAGTTACCTGATTACATTTTAAAACTTGCTTTTCACTTGGTAAAAGGATACCTGTAACTTCACTGGTGTTTTACAGCGAGGAAAAGAAGCGCTCTAAGAACAAAAAAATAAGCTCCACCATGATTATTTGATTCAATACTGTGTCTATATATATAAGAAAGTCTGGCTTTACTTTACACAGAACTGCACTCTTAAAAGAAACAATATAGTGAATATTTAGAGCACTCTGATATTCACAAAATTTCTGCAATTAGTGAGCTTTAGAGACAGTTGTAAAATCAACCATACTCAGAGGCAAACTGTGAATTAATTTTGTTAGAAGTTTTAAGCTTTTTCCATTAAAAAAAAAACAACACCTGGAGATGGCCATGTTCTCGAGACCCAGAAAGGAATGTAAGAGTGATTTTTAAATTGCAGAAACTCTATCAAGACATCAGATTTATATGGCTCCAACTTCAAGATCTAAACATGAGGAGACTGTATCCTAAATTTGTGTTGGAGCATGGTAGTCTCTCTTTCTTCAAGTGACAGATATGCTCAATTTTATTTCTAGGGGTTATGATTCAGCAAAGTGTACCATAGGCTGAGAACATCTTTCAGGATCCGGCCCGATATGAAAACCTGCAAACAATATCAGAGATGGATTCTTGCTTTTTCTGCTACAAAAATATCTTTGATTACTTCAGAAGAAAGGATAAAAATCACAAAGCTTGGAATATAAATTAGATGGAGTAGGAAAAGGGAAGAACTGTGTTAATTTGGGCTTTGGGAGCTTTTTTTTTAGTAGTGGAAGTCTTTTCATCCTTGTTCAAAGAACAAATGTATATTCTTATAAGCAGCAGAATAGAAAAAAGGCTGCAAGTTGGCTTATTCCCATTTTTTTTCTACTCTCTCTACCTTGTTTTTGACAGGGCTTGATGCAGTGTAATCAACAGTACAAAAGTCCACAGTTACTCAATGTCTATTTACCTCATGCAAATATTTTTGTTATGATGGAATCCTTACTTTAGAGGATGGCATAACTGTCCTGTTACTATTTTAAACCAGCTGCTGGTAATATGAAACTATTCACAGAGTATTGTAGAATACTACTTTTACGGTTTGCTCAAACAGGATTTAGGGTTTACTTTAGTGGTTTTGATGATAAGTTGCTTGGATTCTGCTGTCTGTGCCATAAAGCTTTGTCTAGTTCTGAGAACATGCTCAGAAGGAGGACGTTTTGATCTTGGCAGAGAGAAAATATTTCTTTTTTAGGTTTAAGTAATTTCCAGGGGCGTTATTCCTTGTTATATGTAAAGACTAAAATTTATTAGGAACAAAAATTTATTAGTTTAAGAGAAATCACGTATTTGTGTTCTTGTAATGCTGTAAGACAAGTGCAAGGAGAAATGTTTTTAAATAAGAGAAAGATGGTTCTATTAAATCTGAAAGTCATGGTCTTTTCCAGCAAATCTCAATGTAATTCTGGTACGTAGGCGCTCACCTTCATTTTGTGCAGGTGGCGCTTGTGGAAAAGTCATGTAAACACATTGAATGTTAAAAAGTCATTCTAAAATATCACCTGTTATATCAAACTCCCACCAATCTGTCACCAGGCCTGATATCTCTAGAATACATGCTGTGCACGTTCTTTACTGATTTTTTTAAAAAGAATACATTTTCCTAGCTCCAGAAGCACCTTGATATGTCCTGGACTGTTATAGCAAGAAATGCTTAGCCTCATGGACAACATCACCAACATCTTCTCTGTGTGCAAGCAGAAGAGCAGGAAGGAAGAGAAAGTCCATTTTCCTTGCGTACTATGAACTTGGCTAACAGCCACCTCATTTATGGTGCTAATACAAGGAAAATATTAATAATACAGAGAAGAATATGAAAGAAAGTGCAGTTATTACACCACAGTACATCCAGTCCATGTGATAGATAAGCACAACAAATTCAACTGGAAAGAGGCATACTTAGCTATGTTGTGCGTAAGTTGTGAGTTTCAGAAAAGCAGCGGAAAGTAAAGCCTAGTGAACATCAAGTAAAGAGAGGCTATATATCCAAATTCATAAAAGTTTCATAGCTCCTGCTTTGTGCAGCTGCTCGGTGCTGTGGAGAGTACAGCAATGTGCTTACACCAGTACAGTACGATACAGTTTCTTTCGGTGTGCTGTTGATGGCATTTCCACCTGTGCTGTAGGCCCCAAAAACATGTGCTATGGACCCATTGAGGCTTCAGTGTGCACCATCTGTGGAGTCTGAGGATGTGTTTTTGCCCAAGGTAAACACAACAGTTTTGGTTTTTTTTTAAAAAAACTATTCTATGCGTGCAGTTCTTGTAAAACCTGCAGTAGCTACATACAGTATTTAGAGAAATGGCTTGAACAACTCATGAATCTGACCTATCGGTGTTCTTGGTGAGCTCCGCTGTTTACTGCAAGACTGAATTCTTAAAAGCAATTTGATGATGATGATTATACACTGATGATACACTTCTGAGTGTGAGCAGTGCAAAGTTTGTGTGCGTGCTGGCAAATAGGAAGAATAACTTTGTTAACACTAGATGATGGTACTTCATGAAGCTAGGCCACTGCAGATTGTTATTCTTTTCTGTTTTTCTGAAAAGCAATGCTTTTTAAATCCATTTAATGCTAGAAAGCAATGTGTTTTCTGCTTTTGCCTTCATCTCTCTATATGTTCTGGCATAGTTTTTTGGAGGCATGTCGATAAAAGCTGAATATATACAATAGATATGTGCATCCATGTGTGTTCAAGGATTATGACTTTGTTTTTGTTACATGGTCTACATGAGCACTGACCTCCCATCTGCTGTTTTATAGGCTGTAGTTTTCCTTGTGTTGACCACTGTACTTTTTGGTAATGATATGAGAGGAAGCTGAGAATGTAATTTTGCTGTTTGTTGGGGTTTTTTTATAAATAACTTTCTTGTGTCTCTCTTCTACGCCAGTGAATCTGGCAAGGCAAAAATAACGACAATACTTTTTTCTCACAGAGCCCCTGAAGAAAGACAGAAAACTTGGTCCTTGTGATCAAGTGCTCACTGGGTATGGGATGGAAAGGCTGCATGATACTAATAGACACTAAAGGGCAGTGTCAATAGCCATCCTGCCTACAGGATCCACCAAAAGTTCTACAATTTGAAGGTCATTGTTTCTTTCCTCCATTATGTCTCTGTGTCTAGTACATCTGAGGAATACATTAATTTTTCTTATACCAGCTTCCCACTCCTGAGCCTCAATCTGAACACCATCCAAAAAAAATCTATGAAGCATGCTAAGTCTAAAGTGGCATTAACAAAACATATGTGCTACCTCAAGCTTTCATCATGACCTTTATTGTGACCCCTGTGTTCCCCTGCTCTTCCTGTGTGTTATCTCCTCCTGTAGAATAAGCTCTTCAGGGAGGATCTATCCCTTTATTCCTGTAAAGCACTCTGCTCTCCCATGATGAATAAAAAATCACAATGGTGGGTTACAGTATGCACAGCATGAAGGACATGGCTGCCAAGAACAAAGGCTTGACCCACAAGGAGAATGGCTCAGTGCATTTAGCACAGCGCTCTAAGTGATTCATCCAGCACCTAAAGATGGTGTTTTTTTCCTAAGGCACATGAATGTTTTTTAAAAGTAAGTTTTGATTCTCCTGCAGCAACAAAGCCTTAGAATTCAATTACCTCATTTTTATGATCCTATGGTGGCTTGCGATCAGTAATGGAAAAAAATATAAAATAGTAGACTACTGTATCAAACATATTTGCTCAATAATCTTTTTGGTATCCAGGACCTTATCAGAAACCTCGTATCAGGTGCAGGCTGCTCTGGGTACAGCCTGTTGTTTCTCACTGGAACAGTATCCAGTTCAGCCATCCAAATTCAGAAAGCTGCAAACAGACCTATATTGCAGGAAGCATTCAGTAGAGATTTCCATACTTTTGTATTGGCAAAACTCTTTTTTAATGCAGGGTTTGTCCCTCCACTACATAGTAACTCTACCTGGAGGCTATTTAGTGAACAGCCTTGCTGGGCTTGGGCCCATTGGACGCTATTTAACATTGTTTACAGAAGACAAAAGCAGGGGCACCAGATTAGCAACCAAATGGAAAACTGATTTCAGAGTACATTCTCGAGTAGTACAATACACACCTCTCAAGTTTACGGATATGAGTGGATATCTGAGAAAAAATGAAATCAACCATAATTTATCCAAAGGCAGGCTGACTTTCACGAACCACAGGGACAAATAAATTGTGAATACCTTCCAGAATAAAATGCTCTAGCTAGGTCTCAAAGGTAACTACAATCTGACTAGATTAATTTAACAGCTGTAGGTATATTTCTAAATCAAAGCATCATTAGTGTAATATGTATACCAGCTGCAGAGTTTCTGGAGTGAAAAAAAAAAGTAAGAGATAGAAAAAATACTGAAAAGGAGTTGATTGTTTCAACTAGGCTCTTCTAGGAATTACAGAATTAAAAAAAAAAGAAGTCAACATGATATCATTATTTTATTTTTAATCAGAGATTAATTGGGTTTGGATTAAGTGCATTTTGCTTCCAGTATTCCCCTCTGGTTTTTTAAAATGTATAGTCTACCTTTATTTACATCATAATACATATTTTCTTGTATATAGTTCATGGGATTGATAGTGGGATAATGACTGATTCGAGTCTTTGTCTTTTCACTAAGGGCAAATGAAAGTTGTTAAACTGTCTTAGGATCTTTAGCTATGTATAGGCAAAGAGCACTCTACAAAATTAAGTGAAATTATAAGATTTTGCCCCAGAGAACTGAATACTCAGATCAACAGAAGCAAGAATTCTAGTATAATTATGTTGGTAGCAGTCAATAAAGAGCTGACTAATCTAAAAAAAAAACAACTTTGCAAAAGAAATAGAGTGTTAAGGACCGATATAAAGACAACAGAAAAGGAGAGTGGGTGCTTGTTAAGAGAGCCATTGCCCCAAACAAGGGGTTTGAAGATAAGGGGGAAGAAAAGAGGAATAAAACTAATATTGGTGCCATGAGAAACCAAATGACCCAATACTGATTTCAGCCACTCCTTGATCTATGTTTAAGTACCCAAAGCAAGTGGCCTTTAACACCTTCTTCAAGGCGTGGTTTAACAAACAACTGAACTGATGCAAGGGAGAAGATCTCGCTTCCTCCTGTCCTCTTCTGAGGTCTTCTCCTCACCCTTGTGCTTGTTCTGGTGTTTGGTGGCTCCCAGCTGAGTCAACTCAACTCACTAACCTACAGAAAACTATTTGGTCTTTTTGGCAGTTGAGTGAGTCAAATTCTGACTCAATAAGGGGGGTGAAAAATATCAGAGCCCAAAAAAGGTAAATGGTGGAGCCTGTGCCTGAAAGAAGGGGTAGGAGAAGAAGGAGGGAATGGGATTTTCTGTTTTCAGCAATGCTGAGCAGCTAGATAGACATTATCCCAAAAGACTACTCTGCTGCCAGAACACCATAACATATGGTTCTGTAGCCTGCAACACGTCAGTTTGAAGATTTCTTCCTGACTCAGTCTCCAGTCCTAAAATTCACCTATGGCATTACCCTTAGTAAGAAAAAAGACACATTTTCACATTGTGTTGTAATAAGAGTTTACTAGGTCGAATAAAATCCACTTGGGTTTGTTTTTACTTGCAGCAAAGTGCTTGTCTTAGAGCACAGTAATATGTAATAGTTAATCTAACTGTAAAATCAGGAGTGGAGAGACAGCACTTGTAATTCCACCACCAAGTAATTAGGTGACGTCAGCACACTCACAGCCCTGGTTAATCTAGCCTCATTTACCCTGGAATAACATAACAGTGCCTTGCCTTCACCCCATGTCTTCAGTGGCACAGGTAGCTCACTCTGCACACATTGCATTAAAGCCTTTTTGTGGGTGTGTGTCTGTGCATGTCTGTGTGTCCGTGCATGCGCATGTGTGACGACACACCTGCTGACATGTGGAACAGTGACAGGGCACTTTGTCTTTTACACAGCTTCAACAGGGAACCTCCCAGAATGTAAATATTTCAAGAGGAGACATACAGGGTAGGTATACAAACAATATTTTTGTTTCTTTCCAGACTAAATAGAAATAAATTTGAGGTATGCTGAGCTATGAGATACTCTTGAATATCTCAGTTGGGACATTAAACAAACATTTGCAATGCTGAACCCCGGGATAAACAGCAAATATTTTGTGTTCTCTAGCACATATTTGCAGAGTAACATACAGATGAATTAGGGAATCAAAGAAACTGGAATCAGGTAGCATGACTCAAAATGGATGCAAAACTCTATGCAAAGCTCTAATTAAACACTCTGGTATGATCCTTCTTGTGGAATGGCATCAGTGATCCACTCAGTCCTGTCGTCAGTGTTTCCCAGTGGCTTGGGAACCTTTGGGGTCTCCAGCTGTGGCTGTCAAAGCAGAGAATCCAGACAAGTGTATGTGAACCCTGAGAGGTAGGCAGCTGGCAGGATACCTGCTTTTAAGTATTTTCTGCTTTATTTTCAAACATTATTAATTTAGTCTGCTGCTTTCTAGAGCTAAATGTAATGGCAGGCTCAATATTACCTCAAGCCATAAACAGAAGGTAAAAAGGGAAAACGGGAGGGAATTAATATATCCAACATAATAATAATTTTTTTTAAATGGGGAAGCCCTTTAAAATAACTCAGTTAAAAACTAAACATCTGGTGAAACTAATATGCAGAAAAGCAGATTTCAAGGGCCTATTGCTTATAGAAGTCCTTGCTGTTCCATTTTTTATACCATACACCCAGGTTTTTATTCTGTGGCATGCTGCATTTGGAGTGAGTGAAATGATTTGAGAAAATAAGGTTTCATTGTGAATATATTTTTTTAATGGCAAGACATCAGCTCAGGGATTATTATAAGAAAAAAAATGTTTGGAAAATAGGCTATAATATTGCAAATATTACAGGAAAGCTTCGGAAAACATGCTGGATTTGCATCCAGCTCTGAATGCAACAATTTATTTCCTGAAGGTTTAGTATCAAATAATTTCCATGAAGTTTCCAGAAGTGAATGAAGCACTCAAGAGAGTCTCAGGGGAGACAGGTCTGGCTGCACAAGGATGCGTCATGTGCGATTTTGTTTACTTCTGTCTGTTTCCTAACCTCCAGCTTCAGTGAGTCACGGTATTTTTACTACCATGCTATCCATTCCATAGGCTTTAACACACTCCTCCACTTAATTATTAACGAAGTCCAAAGGTATCCACCCCTCTCCCACACAGATCTTCCAGCTAAACACAGCTCTGAAACCTCTTCTTAGTTAAAATTGTTCTTTACGGTTTGGATAAATACAATGTTAGTAGTCGATGCTTTCATGTTGCTGTTCTCCAAGCTCAGAAGGCTTTCAGTGTTACAGCTCCTGCCACTGCTTACATTCCCCATGTCCAAACAATTGGGATTTGCCCATGCTTCTGTCCTACAGACATCTAGCTTTGCTCTTCATGATCCAGTTGAAAATCGCCTCCTTTTCCAGGATTCCATATAGCCACCTTCTAACTAAAATAAGCCCTTTACTCTCTTTCTTTATACTCCTATCACGTGCTACAGTCATCTTCTCACTTTCTTTGGCCAGGCTTGACTGTGGTTTGATGCCAGGCCGATTTCAGAGGTAATGCAGATGGTAGGAATTCAGCCAGTGCTCCTCCATCACAGCACACCACCTCTCCAGGACATGGCGGGATGGGCCATGAATTAGATCAGGAAATCATTTTTATTTCCTGTTGCTCTTTTTAATTATTTTTCAGTGGAACAGGTTCCCTGATCTGGAGCACAGCCCTGCAAAGAGCTGGAGTTGGGTAAATTGAGGAGTGGTGCAGTACTGCATGAGGACAAGAGAGGTGAAACTGGGTGTTGGGATCAGAAAACTGTGGCCTTTCTGCTACTGGCCTGAAATGAGCCTTTCCTCAATTTCTAGCAGTAAATCTGTATGTGCTTTCAAATCTCATCTGACCTCCCTCTTCTCTGTTATTTAATGTCTTGCTTGCAAATTATTTTATCAAACAATTTAAATAAGCTTAGAAGTACAGTCTTGCTTTTAAAAAAAAAAATCTATCTAGGACTTAGTTGTGAGCTGTTCCTAATCACACAGCAAAGCAGACCACTGTAAAGAATAGTGAGAAATACTTGAACAAGAACATGGGCACTCAAAGTATGAAGGAAAAGCTGGTGCCCGCAAAGCACCAGCTGAACTATACATATGTTGCTTTTGTTTAAAAGTCTGACTTGTAGATATGCAGTGATTGAGCAAAGAGCCCAGAAATGAAATAGATGATTGTTTTCCATACAAGGCAGTTCCAGCATACACTCAGTGTATCAGTTGTGCCTGCTGGAAAAGACTGGGTGTAGCACAGCGAGTGTTAGTCATGGCCTGGAAACAGGGTAGGAAAACAATTTAAGCTGAATAATTACTCAACTAATTGCTTTGAGTAAGTCTCAGATTTACACACCCTAGAACCCAAACTGAAAATTTTTACTTGATAGTATGAGACAAACACTTGCTCTTTCTCCAGGGGCAGAGGGAAATCTTAGGGGCTTTCTAAAACTGCATTTGCAGTAGCACAAATGAACAGGAAAAGAAACTTCTTGCGTTAGGGTTTTTGGAGAACTTCAAATCTATGATTAGATGCGCTCTGGAAAATGCACCGGAGTAGATACAAAGTACCAGTGCCGCCCAGTGTGTATCCTACCTCCTCGCCACGTGCTGCTACTCTGAACTCAGCACACAACCTGTACTTTCCCTTTAATTACGTGAGTTAAAATTAATTTAAAAAACCCCAACAAACCAAACAACAAAACAGCTTAGCTTTAAACTCACCTTCAGAAGCCACTGGACTTTGTACCAAAACAAATACACATGCACATGATTCACATTGACTCCTTGGGTGCTCTGGCAATAACACAACTTTTAAAATCATTGCATCTGCTTGCTAAACAAACCTGCTTACCACTTTGGTGCACAAAGAACTTAATCTGAAGCGTACACACTTAGTATGGAGCCAAACATAAGTTCCAACTTCAGTTTTCCATTCTGCACCCGGACTGAATTATTTACAAAGAGATGAGATGATGGCAAGCTGACATTTACATGGTAATTCCTTCTTGAAATCTGCATAAAACATGAGGAAAGGTGCAGAAACTACCGAAGCTTAGATTAAGGCTACAACTGAAGCCAGACAAGAATAAATAAGTATTGATCCGAGGTGTCAGATAAGAAAGAATAATAGGTGAGAGAATTTTCTAGTTACCATGTAAGCTAATCTAGGCATGCAAGGCAGTCCTTACATGTTGCAGAGGGATGTAGGAGGACACATTTAAAAGAAAACCAAGCAGAAAATGCTAATAATTGCATTAAGAAACACAATCCACCATGCATTCTTTCTTGCTTCTGTGTTGTAATATGTTGTGCTAATATGTTGTGCTCTTGAGGGAAAGGGCAGATTTCCTGCATGATTATTAAACAGTAAAGAGAGCACAGGGTATTACAGGAAAGAAGGGATGGGAATTGGCAGAAGATGTCAGACGGGCGTAAGGAGTTGACGTAAAGAGACTTGAGAAGGACAGTGAAGGATAGCTTTAGCTGGACAGGGGGAAGAATGAAGGCCAAAAGGATGTTGCAATAGTCAGCTAATGAATAATCAAAGTTATGGTGATGATGACAAGGAGAGATTTTAAAGATGTCACCCAAGAAGAGAATCTTAGTGAAACAGATAAAACACTGAATGTGAAACTGAGAATGGGGAAAAAGGGACAACAAAGACTTCACTGAGCCAACAGAGAAAAGGTAGGAAGAAGTGAGCAGCCTGGGTAAGAAAAGAAACTCTTTCTTTAAAATAGGAAACATTCAAATAGTATTCAGTTCAAAGGCCTGGAAATACAGGGGTCAGGAAATAAAAATGCATTAGACAAATTAAGAATTGATTAAACTAAGAGTACCTCTATTCCCAAGGATAATAGGAAAAAAACTTGAATATAGAAGGAAACTGTTATCCCTTCAGTCATGCACCATGTGCATCAAAGGAAGGAAGGAGCAAAAAATCCTTGGTAACAGAATAACAAAACTTCTCCCTAGTTCAAGATACTGAGCAGTGATTTGTTTTCTAAAATGGTATATTTTTATTATACTAGGTCTAATCGATTTTTTAGGAGTTCTCAGAGACAAAAACAAAACCAAACAAACAAAAAAACCAACCCACAAATACTCTGCTGAATTGTGTAATACAGTATTCAGGACAAAAAGCAGTATGTAGAAAATGAATTCTACACTGGAGGAAAAAAAGCTTCAGATGAGAAGGTAGGGGTGATCGGGGAGAGGAAAGCTCAGTTGAGTTTTAAGAGTAATTGCTTATTCCCATAAACTGTTTTCAAGCCAATAGTTTTTGCTATGGTTCCTCCACACCCTGCAGAAGGCTGATGTGAGGGCTCCCCTCAGAAAAAGATCTTTGGGGTGTACTGTTTTCCCCCTGTCTTTCAGCTCACTGTAATGTGTGCATCCTGCATTACTGTAAGACAGGTGCTTGCTTATTGCTAACAGTTTTTCTTTAAAGAACTTTTTTATTAAAACGGAGAAATGAAACAGACTGGCCGTAATAATAATGGCAGTGGGGAGAGAACTGTCACAATAAAGAAATGTAAATTCAACAATTCTCAACATTTCTGCCAACCATATAGCAATGATGACAGCAGTAGCATAACAGGAGTATTCGTCAAGAGAGAAATCCTAAATATTTTGGGTTAAGAAGAGTTCATTGATAAGTTCAACAGCACCATCATCTTACATGCAACTGTTCTTAGTCTTTTTGACACAGGAAGAGATGTACAGACACCTGGAATCTTGACACTGGCAAATAATGAATTACTTCACTAGTAAGTAAAGCGTAATGAGCAAAGGAACTTTCAAATATGGATAGAAATTATCTGAATGACTGAGTCGATACCTTACATTGGTGGGATGGCATGGTAAACACCTCCAACGAAAATTAAATATAAATAACAACTTTAATTGCTTATTTTGTTGGGAAAGGTAATCTCATCTTAGATTTTAAAAATATATATCCAATGTCTAAATAGTTTTGTGGAACATCAGACTTGTATAAACCTGTAACTTGCATCCTGGTTGCTTCCAAAACCTGTCATATTAAAATGAGGCAGATGAGCATCATATGATTTATCTTAAATGTTTTCATTTATCACCTGCAGTCTGAGAGCTTTGCTGTAATCCAGGAGAGAGGCATCCATCTAAAAACAACCCAGCCCCAAAACCAACAACAAAGCAAAGTGGCACAGACGTTTCAGTAACAAGACTGCTATGCTGGGACAGCTTCATAAGAAAAGGTCAAGACACACACATCTCACACGTCTCTATTTCACTAGCTTGCTTGGTAGTTGGGTTTCTTTAAGGGGGTCAATTTGGTGAGAGAGAACTGCTCTTTTAACAATGATTTGCATACTGTGTATGCATGTAAGCCATGTATTAACTTAAATAAATCTGATGTAATCATCTCCTATTCATTATCACATGGGACTTTTGGCTTCGACTTACTTTGACCAAGCACAAATGGGCAGGATTCAGCACGCACAAAATTATATGTAAAAGATCTTAAATTACAATTGATTTGTTTTCTATACTTCTGTTATGACCTCTGTTCATAAAACTTTTTGTCTTGTGACAGTCCAGCCACTTGTGTTCTTTTGAGTAATTCAATAATAGTAAAATAATTTGCATTTAGGACATGTTAATTCAGTAAAACTTCAGCAGCCACACAAAGAGAAACAGAACCATATGTATGCTATTTCAGCTTATAAAATGCTGGCTATGAGGCTTGGTCTCTGCAATTCCGGTTTGAATAAATACCTAAATGGGAGGGCTCTATTTTACTTATTATATCAGCTTTGCCAGAAAAGTCTTTCATGATGACCCAGCAAAAATGAGGCACACTGTTAAAATCTCTATCATCAGATCACCAAGAGAAACCACAGCAAATATTTGAGCACAGGGTCAGCCCACTTCCTGCGTTTTACCCACAGTTGGAGGAGGTGGCAAGGGTGCTGCCAATTTTCACTGGTATAGTCCATTTCCCGAACTTCTGAATGAGTCTGTGCTGACTCAGATCTGCTCATCTGCTTCCACAGAATTGTTATGAGACACTCTCTGGCTAGCCTTTCAAAAAAACGGAAAGGCATTTTTGCTCTGCAAATGAAAACATTTTGTGACAGAAATGCTGCGCATGACCGTGGAGACCACTGATAAAGCCAGCTGGCTACTGGAAAGATGGAAAATCAACGACTGCACAAGTCTGACTGCTTGTTTCACAACTGTCAGGCTGTTAGGCAATAGTAATATGGTTATTGCATATTAATAGAATATAACACTAATTAAAGCTTATTCCAGCTAAAACCCTAGTAAATAATCTAGTTTCTGATTCTAAAAGCTTGCACATTTAAATAGCTAATGGATGTTTATGATATTTAGTTTGTTATTAAGATTTGAACTGCGATACAAATTTACGCAATCCAGTCAGCTTTCGGTACAAAAGGAATCAGTATGGTCTTCTGGGTACATACTTGGAATGTGAGATACATTCTCCTCCTTCACTACAGAAGCCTTCCTCAACACCAGACATTTTTATGGGCAAAATGTATGTATGCAACTTCTTTAGAAGAAAATACTTCCAAAATAGGGATTCTCTGTGTCTGGGATAACACAGTCTTCTTTGCTGACCACACTGTAGATGGAGGTTGCTACGAGTTTGGTTATCAGTGAGCGTGGGATGGAGAGCCCACAGCTCATAAACAGGAAACAGCCCACAACTCATTTGAAATTCCAATAAATATTTTGTGGTTGTACTGCCTTTGGGACAGCGTTAGTGTGTGAGCGAGGATAAGATGTACAAAACATCCATTTGCCCCTCAGAAAAGCTAGCTGAGCTTGACAGCTAGGATAAAGCCTGAACAGCCCGACATGCCTCTGGCTACAGCAAAGCCCTGATATGGTGAATCCCTCAAAAGTTGTAAATTCCCCAAGCAAAAACATGCAACCATACCAAGATCTCACTTTTGAGAATTGTACTGCTTGTACAATGTCACCTCAGGGCCCAGCAATACAAGTATGCTTGCAAACAGACTTCCTAAATCCAGTTTGAAAGTTCAGTATGGAAACTCAAACACACATGTCCTCGCTCTCCACAGCTTCCTTGACAAACAAGAGGGGAAACAGTTCTAAGAGCTCGTCACTCTCCCAAAGAAAACCAGTATGTGTTTGTAACTGCACAGAAGTTTATTCTGTTTTGGTATATTTTAGGGGGAAGAA
>JAVSBS010003832.1:6998-28902 GCA_033124195.1 Coracias cyanogaster | reverse complement strand
AGGGGAATCTCTGCTTTGGTGTCTGCAGCACCTCCTCCTCCTCCTCCTCCTTTTTCTCAACTTCTCACAGAAGCAACTCCCGTAGCCCCATCACTACCAAACCCTTGCCAAACCCTTGTCCCAATACATGATGATGTGACTTGAACCCTGTTGCGTGGTTCACACTAGTGGCACCACTGTACCATGGACTATGCTGACAGGTAAGTTCAGATTCTTATTTGCATCACTACAGTGTAAGAATAAAGTAAGAATAATACTCTTGGTGTCATCGCTGCACAGAAAGTAAGTGTCTGGGAAACCTAATTAGGTGCAAACATGAAAAACACATTTTCTTTTTTGAACCTCAACAGCTTGATAAAAGACCTTGAAGCTGATATTTCCAGGTTCACACAACCTCTGTTGGTCCAGAGAGCCAGCAGAGCCTTCCGAGGATCAAAGTAGCTTCTGAGATAAATAATATCTTTTTTTTATATATTGGTTTCTATGTACAAAAAAAAATCCATTAACTGGAATGATCCTGTTCAACCTCAAGTTTTCTTAGTACTGAAGAATCACAGAAGAAATGGACAAAGCCCTGTAAAGCATCTCATTTCCTCCTTACTGAGGGAGGAAAATGTCTTTTGTATTTTCTACTGACTGTGATTCAGACTTTCTGGCTGTTAGCCACACACAATAGTTAGTGCTTTTGATTTGCATACACAGGCCTACAAGTTCGACAGATAACCTTGATCACAAACTAATATAGCAGATTCTATGCGAAACCAGTGGGAGGATGCTCGTTTCTCATACAGCGTGATTTTTGTCAGTCCTGCAAATTAACACAGAGAGGCACAAATAGGCTTCAAGAGGAGTCTGCTTTTCATTTTCTTTTCCAGTAGTGTGTGTAATGCAGGACATTAGCTAACAGAGTGTTTAAAGGAGGCAGAGGCATAGTTCTACCAGATATGTGTGGGCACAAGAACAGAAAGTGTTTTCAGCAGTAAAAAACTGAAAATACTTCCACGTTCCTCCCAGTGAACTGGGAAGAATTCAGAGTGCTGAAGAATGACAAACACACTTGCTGTGAGCCTTCTCTGTGTGCAAATCTCAGAATTTCTTCTTTGGCGTAGAGTGTGCTGGGCCTTAGACACTACAGTTGGCAGTAACAATGCCTTCCTTCTGGAGCAAAGTGGGTGAGACTGCCCCAAAACATCACCCTGTTACTGCTTGGTGGTGTGAAGAAGAGAGGTCTCCAAAAGCAATCACAAGCAGTCAGTTCCAGGATGGTCCGTAAGGTCTCAAAGAAAATAATTTTTGCATGTTTAGCTCCAAATTTATTATGCTGCAAAGCACTGGAGGTAAGGTGTACCTGAACATACCTGTAGCATTGTTATTCTGCTTGACCTCTGCCCAAGGCCAGTGGCTAGGCTCTGTTCAGGGATTGCACTGACCAAGAGTATTTCCTGCATAAAACAATTCAAATGTTTTCTCACGTGATATTAACTAATAACAGCAGAGCACCAGAAGTCACATTATGGGTGGTGAACCAATGAGTAGGTGATAATTTATCGATGAGACAGATGAGTGAATAACAAGGGAAGAAACCCCAGAATGATATGAAACCTCATCTGCACAATGGCTTCCAGAGGATCAGAATACAGACTGAGGCTTTGCTTGCCTACACAGCTTGGCAGGGCCTATGGATATCACAACATGAGGTCAACAAGATCCAGACATCAGAAAAGCATGAGCAGTGAATCACAACTTCTCCCTGTTTTCATAAATAAATTGTATTCCTGTGGTACTAAGAGCACAGCCTTTCCAAATTAGTCTTGCTTGCAACAATGCCAACACATTATTTAATCTCCAGTGAGTGTCTAATTGAGGTGCTGCAGAAATTGTTTTTATGCTTCTCCATGCATGATGAGCACATGCAAGCATGACGAGCAGGTGTGAAGAGTGCATTGATGCAGATCCAAGATGCCATCTCCCCAAAACAAAAGGTGACCTGTTGGGAAGGTTGCTCAGAAACAGTACTTTCATCTACACTAGCAAATCAAACAGCATCAGCCAGTGGGCCTGAGCACTGTTCTGTGACTGTCCATTGAAGTGCTAGTGCCCAAGTTGTTGGCCCCAAGTTGGAGTTGACCTGTGGATGAGTCACAATCTAACAGAACGTTCGGTTTTTCTTACTGTCTTTATGTTCCAGAGGCAGAACCTGGTTCATCTGTGTTTTTGTGGCTCTGCCCTTACCCAGGTGGTCACTGTTGGGGTGGTGGGTGAGGCCCAGGCTATTTTAACCAGGAGCTGAGTAGTTGGAGGAGCTTCCTGTTGGGTGTGATTTCTGTTGGGGCTGGTTGCATCCTGCAGAGCTCTCTTAGTAGTGTTCTTCCATGTGAAGGGCCACTGAGGGAGCCATCTCTGTCCGTTGTGTCCAGCAGGCGATGCTGGCACCACAGTGGTTAACGTATGGTTCAAGAATTAACACCAGTCAGGGATCATTCCCTGTAGGAAGCTTGGACATGGCTGCTCTCTCAGAGGTAAGAGTTTTTCTGCAAGCCTTGCTGTACCAGTTGGCCTCAGGGCAAGAAAGCCATCTGAGAACTGCATCCTGGACCTGTGCCAAGAGGGTGGAAATGTTAGACCTTGGCGTCCCTGCCTGGGCTCTCTGCAAACAAAACTGAAGTTGCTTCTCAGTCTTTTTAAGGCCTGTCAGCAGACCACTTCCATGTGAAGAGACAAAACCAATGTACTACTATACTGCTACTATTTTAAACAGAAAACGATTGATAAAGCAGGAATGCTCTTCACATTGCCCTGAGGTGTATAATGATGAAGATACCAAAGGTCATAGTTATTAGCAACTCATTCTGACACATGAACGGTGATGGATATATCCAGTTAAAGACTGCAGATTGCACATTACCACAGCAATGACAGAATTCCAAAAGTAGTATGTATTAATAATGTAGCAAACATAGATTAAACACATTTCATTTTTCAACTCAGTCTCAGATTCTAAAGCCAGGAGACTAACTTTAAATTTTTTCAATGGTGTGAGAAAACTGTGAAAATGACAGTAAGGGAAGATTTATAGTAATATAACTTCACAACAGGAAGACCTTTTGCTTTGAAATATCTCAAAATAACTATAGCATTTTTCTTAAGATGATGATCTAAAATCTTATCAGAAGAGTTTTAGAAGCTATGACTGTCTAGAGATAACTCTAGAACATAAAAGTGCTCCCCACACTGAATCCAAAGAATTCCTAACAGATGCTAATTAATGTGCTTCCATACAGCTTCATTGAGATTATTATTTTTTTCTCAGTTAAAATTTTGATTATGTCTTACTATGCAAAGTACCTGGACTTCAGACTCTGAAATGAAACAGAAAAAGTTAACACTAGAGATGCATATAAGCTCAGTAGATACATGTAGCATACAAAGCAAGTTAAAGAAAAGGAAGGAATGGTTCAAGGAGAAATTCTAGGTGTTGAAGACAGAAGACCAAAAAAAAAAAGTCATTAATTGATTGTGTCCTCTCACTGATGAAGAGGTTATAGTTGTAATGCTCCTAGGCAGGGCATGAAATAACATAGGAAATGCACAAGGTACAGTTGACATGAATCCTCAGAGGTATGCGGGCCATGAAATCAGAGTATTTTCTACTGAATGTCAGTCATAAAAGGAAATGTAATATGAAAAAAAAAATAGCTTCTACCTTTGTCACTGGTAGCTGATAGGTCCCCATTTTGGACCAACTTAATTACTTTCAGGAGAAAGCAGTCAGTCTTCCCAGCTCTCTAGGTACTCAGCGCTGCAGAGAGAGCACAGAGAACAACAGTCTTGAATTTATGTTATTTTAACTCAAATTGACTTCCCTGTTTGTCCTTACTTGGCAATCAGCTAGAGTCAAACAAACAGAAGCCAGCAGAAGGGATATCTCTTGTTTTAGTGAATGAGAACATGGTCAGAAGCTCACACAAAGTGCTTGGAAAGTGTGGAAGACAACAGGAAGTATCAATCCAGCGCAGTTGCTTGCCGGAATCATGAAGGGATGGGATACAAAAGATTTGCTTGGAGACACCAGATGTCAAGGTCATATCCACTTCTACAGACAAGGAAGTCTCACTTCCAAGGGTGAGCGACAGGGTCAGGTGCTGGGGAGAAAACTGGCCAAGAATCAATACGGAGAGCTCTTCCAGCTGGAATATGTGACAGATAGCCGCCAACCAGACTGAAAGAAAGGCGGCTTCTTACTAAAAATCTTGTGAAATAGCACATACAGTGTAATGATAAAGTCCTAAAATGCCCTGATGCTGACCCTGAGAGGTCCCCACCTACAGACTCACAGCAAACCCAGGAAGGGGGCATGTGCTTGAGCCGTAATTTAGAGTCAAAGATCATCAGGTGTTTATTCAGCAGGAGAACTAGTGGGAAGTTAAATGGCTGAAAGGACTGTAGCATCCCCTTAGCATCACTAATGCAGGACCCTTGCATGGGATGACATGATTGGACTGAGGCCAAGCAAAGGGCCATGCCTCCTTCTCTTCCAGAGCCCTTCCCTATTCACAGAGCAGCTAGATCTGGCAATACTTAATATCATCAGCTACTAAAATCCTGCAAGAAAGTAGAGCTCCTAGTGTGAAAAAGTGGTACTGCTGTATGACAGAAGACTAAAATCAGCAAACGTTTGTCAGAGAGGAAAGGAACCTATGTACTGCAGGAGAATGAATAGCAGGAGGAAGATCAAAACAAGATTAAAGTCCTGTATCAGGTGAGATGCAAACAACTTCTGCATCTGCTTCTGCAAGCACCT
This sequence comes from Coracias cyanogaster, assembly GCA_033124195.1. NCBI lineage: Eukaryota > Metazoa > Chordata > Aves > Coraciiformes > Coraciidae > Coracias > Coracias cyanogaster. Next base: position 24,101 of record JAVSBS010003832.1, on the reverse strand, counting down.
CTGCAAGCTTCCCAGACATCAGGAAATGTATAACCTGGAACTTAACAGTCTTCTTTTTAAATACAAGTTTATTTTCTTTTATTTTCTGGTACACATAAAAATGTGGGTGGAAAACATGGGAGATGCTCTAAGCTAAGTGAAATATGCTTATTATGCCCTGGCATTACTGTGGTCCACGCAGGACCCATTTCCACTGGGAGATGATCATGAGGTGAGGGATCCCAAAAGCCTCAGTGCTCCACTCCTAGTAAGCTGGTGTGCGACCACAACAGCTTGGTGCAAGGACAGACAGAGCAATCATTCTCCTGTCAGATTTTTTCCTGTCCATCAACACTACTGATGGCATGAGGCTGATCATGCGGAAGGTTTTTTTTTATTGCACTGTAGTAAGCGCTACCAAGCATTAGTCTTTTATCTGAATGGATAGTAGAATTTTCAGTTATTCAGAATTATAAACATTATGAATATCTGAACTGATATTTCATAGCTAGGAGATTATAATGGCAAGCATTTCTTGCCTGTGAACTCCAAGTCAGAACGGTAACACATCTGTATTTTGACTAGCATAAACTACAAGAGTAATTAAATAATGTATAACTAATTAAGAACATAGCAGAACCATCCATATGTAAAAACCACCACAAACAGGTCTAATTTCAAAGGCAATGCCAAAGTAAAGATACAGAATTGCTAATATGCAGACATAAATGTATGTGCATATGTGGCACATATATCTCAAATTAGTCTCAAGCATTCCATACAAACTTGGCCCCAAGGTAACTATATTTTCTAGTGTGGAAAAAGTGATGATAGTTTTTGCTGGAAGCAGGCCATTCATACTAAAATTGGGGCTAATCTTGCAATCTTATCATAACGGAAGTTTTGTTTTTATCAGGACTTCAGGAGCCATATTAAACAAATATAATCTCACTGCCAAAATAAAATGCAAAGTACTTGGTACAATGTGTTTGATTTTATGGAATACTCAGATCTGTTCTGCAGATGCCACTTGTGGGCACTTGATAATCAGAATTTACTTTCCGGTATTTGGACTAACAATTACACTGCTCTTCAGATCCTTCAGGTTTGCTATCACTCAACCCAGCTGCAAAACTTGATTCCTGGGAGTGGAAACTCGGACATTTCATTTTAAGCTGTTTGGAGATGAAGGGACAACTTTTCCCATTCATTCCATCAGAATCTGACAGTAATCCCTTAGCAAAAAGCTTAGTCCCACCAGAACACAGATGTCCCATGAAATTAGGGCAACTTCAGGAAAAATATTTTTAGCACATTCTGCTCATTAGCACTAAAAGAGAAGCTGAGGAAATCCCAATACTCTGACACATAAATATCAAAGTTCACACAAATATTTATCACTGAATCACACAAAAAATTACAGCTTCAATGGTAATGTTGAATGGAGGATACCATTTTCTTACCTGTAAAAGATCATGTCTCTCATTAATTCTTTTTACAATGAAGCTGCTTCATTACTTACCCTCTTGGTAAGCAATTACTAACAAAGTTGATCCTGAGTAGTGCATGCTGGTTTTCTCTTTAATATCTACTAAGAGAGACCAGATACTGTGAGTTATAAAAGATAAATTAAAACAAACCCCCCAAACTGAAGAACTGCTCTAAGCAAATGAAAAGTTCTTGGTATCAAAGCATCACTGGGCAGGAGGAAACATGTACTTTCTCCTCAAAGAAAACTGGAGAGCACTGGAATTATAGATTTATATGCTCTTTCAAAAAGCATCAGCCTCACTCTGAAAGTGTTCTCATCTCCAACTCAAATCAATTAAGCTGAAATCTAAAGTTGACACAAGAACAAATGTAAAAAAAAAAAATTAAAAATGCATGCATTTAGAATTAGAAGAAGTTTCTTATATATAAAAGCAAGCAAGTTCTGGAATGGATTTTCAAAGAGGAACTGGGGCAAAAAAAACCCCAAACCACAACATATTAATGAAAGGAATTATATATGTTATGATATGGGTACTGACAGGTCATTATGATATGTTCCCACACAAAATGCAAACATTAATCTCAAAATTCAACCGAACAAGGTGTGACTACCAAAAGATTAGTGTCAGATTTAGAGTGGGATACCACAACTGAGGCTGTCCTGCCACTAGATTGTTCAAATATAGGCCCCAGCTTAACTGTTATACAGAGAGGAAAAAATGTAACCCTGAGATCTTGGTGCTCTCAAGCTAGAAAGTCTATGTTGAAAGCACACAGATTAGCTCCTTTATCAAGCTCATTTTGAGTTATAAACTGAAATTAAAGAATTTACTCATTTGGGTGAAAGACCATTATTACCTTAAAATAATGTGGATGAAAGCTAAACTATTCAAATGCTCCAAGTCCTCTGAATTTTTCCCAGAATATATGTGCTTGACCAGAAGGAAAAGTGAGTTCTCCCAAACTTCCCTGAGTAAAGGTAAGAGTGACTCATTTTACCATAGTCCTACAGACTGTGAGAGAGTTCTGAAGATTATGAGACTCTTTCAGAGGTCCTGCCATCTCCTGGAAGTACCACTGTAACAAAGAAGATATGGTATCACCATGAATGCAGCAACTCAAAATGACTTCTCAACCAAATATTAATTAGCCTGGTAAAGATCACTGTAATGAAAGTAACTTTTTTTGGTAATATCTCTGACTATTTTAGGGAAGAAATAGTCCTGTGGCATGAAATCTGTGGAAGCGAAATACTTCTGGGGCACAAGGCAATTCTAGCCAGAGGAAAAGCAGTACAATCAGTGAATAACAAGAAAAAGCACACAAGTTAAGGAAGGCAAACAAAGGTGGAGGCCATATCCATTCTCAGCTGCCACTGGATATGAGAGTCCCAGGCTACAGGCCCTCTGCTGCTGGTATCAACATAGGAATGCATTGTCCTCTCTGTCCCACCAAAACACTGCAAGTCACTGAGATCTTCTCCTCCAAGTCAAAAGTCACAGTTAAGCTTCAGTTTCACAGTGGTTTGCAGACACGGTTGTGTAAATGTTGAGCACCTTGTGGAGCCCTCAGAAACTTCCTGAAATCAAATGTTGAACTTGTCTCTTGTGAGTAACACAAAACCACAAACCGGTCTTTTCATGTGCCTTTATCACATTAGATCTCCAGCTTTTTTTGTAGTCTTGCAATGAACCAAAGTAAACCTATTTTTCCTACATTATCATCAACCTATAAAATCTACATTTTCTCTTTTGTTAGACAGAAGAGTTTTGGAGTCCTCAGTGATAAACATTGATAATAATTGCTCAACGTTTTAAAATGTGGCTATTTAAACTTGGCATAAGTATTCTGCAGATTTTTTTTAGTGTCCCTCCAAAGTATTTGCATGCTTTCTGCAAAGAAAATAAATAGAACAAATATTACGGCACCGCAAGCTGGTCAATTATTAGCCTTTGCATACCCAGATCATGGCCTTTCTTTACAAGGACGCATGTTAATATATAATAGAAGTGTATTTCAGTTCTATTTTAGTTGATTTTTCAAATGCATATTGCAATTTTATAAGGTCAGCTGGAAAGGAAGTTGACCAAAGAGGGGATTTTCAGAAAAATCAGCCACTAGCCACATAGTAAGAAATAGAACTGAAGCTAAAAGTGTGAAAATTATTTTCATTTTGTAGCAGTCCCAGGCTGGCATTCGACACGCACCCATCAGCCTCACATAAGTTTGGATGAACTGTCCATAAAGTTCTTAAACTGTGATTCTAACACTTCTCAGATCAAAGACATATAATAAATGCAGTGGGCCAAATTTCCAACCCACTTTTTCAGGCTCCCGGTGCCTACCACAGCTGTGACCATCCCTGTGGAGATGTAATTGCTATTTAATATGCAACCATCATTTTGAGGATGTAGAAATAGTAAGTGGGGGAACAGCAAATGAGTTTAATCTGATTTTGTGCATGGGAAATGAAGTGCCAGGGAACCCAAAACGGACAGGCAAAGTACACACAGCAATCAAAATTTTTGTGGCTACATTCAGAGACAGGACTAGGAAAATGTGTGAGAGAAAGGTTTTATTCTGAGATGGGCTAAGGCAAGTCAGAGTTTTGTGAACAAAAATATTCCTAACATATAGTCACAGATAAAAATGACCAGAGAAAAAACAGGAAGAAAATTAGAGAATGGTAGCCCAAGAATAGCAAACTGACTAGTGCAGCCTGAAGACAAAGACTGAGCCAAGGAACCAGAGAGCAAGGAGTAGTCTGGACTCACCTGGCTCATTGGGGGACTTTTGATAAGATAAAGAAAATTGTATCAGAACACTCTAGTTGAGCCTTCAACAAATCGCGTGAGCTTTGTACTGCTGTGTCAGATACAAGCAGTTTTAACACAAGCAGGACCATTTTACAGTCATCATACCACGCTGAGACCATGTTTATTCTCTACCAAGTTCAAAGTTTTATAGAGGTAAAAACACCTGAAGAGGGTTACACCAGAGGTGTATAGGTATGAGGACTGGACACTCCTATACATAACCCTGCACACAAAAACAAAGAACTGGAGTGGTAAATTCAAAATACCTACTGGCTAAACTCTCCCATCTCTTTTTTAAGCAGAGATGTGAGGGGCTCAGGAGAGAAAAGGCCCTTGTAACTAAGAGTTCCTGAAACTCTCTTTCTACAAACTCCAATTCCCAGTTTTGCCATCTATTATTCTTCAAGTATTGCATCGAAATTGCTAAAAATGAGCTAATTTCATTAGCATTTTCAAATGGAATAATAATAACTCTTTATTATGTATGAATTGCACTTTATATATTTATAAATTAGGATTTGCAAAATGTAGCACCCTGTCTGAAGGGACCTGTAAAGGAAAAAAAAACCACAACAAAACCAATTAAAAACTGAAGCTAGGAATGTGTTTTAATCAAAGTGTACAGCAGAAAAATTAATTAGGTGCTTTATAGAGTGTACAGAAATGACCTGATCTCCTTCACTAAGGTCTGAGTGTCCTGTTATAAGAAGGGTAGGTGACAAGCCTGCTTTAGGCTGGAACAGTGGTTCCAGGAGACTCTGAGTAACCTCTTTATCATAGAACATGAAAGATGTAACTTTAAAGCTGTCTAGGTGAGCCAAGTTTGATACAGACAGCAGAAACCAGTCAGTCTGTCAGCCTCTTACTGGATGAGATGTTGGAGCAGCTATTGAAGTGTTTGATACCAAACATAATCTTAGTGACCCATCTTTTTGTCATTTTCTCCATTATTGAAAACTTTGTATTCTGAAGTAGTGTTTTATCCCTAAATCTTCTCTAGTGGTAACACAGATTCTACACATCTGACATGGGAATACAGCACTCCTTTGAGCATCATGATTCCATTGCTTGGTGGGTAAATGGCAAACTCCTGGAAGACTTACCATACATCACTTGTGGGTGTCCTAGAAGGCATGAGGGAGATCTACCACTGAGCTGCCAGGCCTGAGCTGCAGGCAGACAGTGCAACTTCTTGGGGTGAGAAGCAACACTTGCTTAGCAAATTTCATTCCAAGACTCCTTGGCAAGCAGTGAAGTAATGGAGGGGTTGGAGGTTTAGTGTCACCACTACAATGCTATTTTTAAAGCTGGAAATCGAAATTGCATCTCCTCTTATATTGATGATAATCTCTGATGTTACATAGCTCATGCAGTATGTTAGTGAGATGCAGGTGGATCTCATTAGATCCAGAAACTTGATGGGAAAACCAGAAAGAGTTTGGAACTCTCTGGGTAAATCTAGGACAGAAGCCTGAACACAGCAAACATCTTCCTGGTTATGTGGTCTTGGGTTTTAAAGTGTGTTTGGGATGAGTCCATTTATGAGTTTGTTTTTCATTTTGTTGCATCAGAAAAAATCTATATATAAACCTAGAAACCTGAGATACCTACATTTCTTTTAGCAGTCTGGACTTTAACCTGGCCATACAACACATGCATGTGTGCTATTAAAGAGTAAAGTTTCTGTCTCCTAACAGCTGTGAGGAAAACATCAAGAATTTGATCAGTACACGCAGCCAGGCACACAAGGAGCCTGGAATAAGAATTCTGAGACCTCTATATTAGCTTAAATGCCTCCTAATGGCAATCTGAAGGCCAACATTGTTAAGCAAGTTAATCATTAACTTATTAATATGCTTATTTTTTTGTTCATGATTGTTTGCATAGGAAAACAAAGACAGGTCTAGACTTAAATGCAAATGCCTTCCTTGGTACCCCAAACTGGGTGATGTATCTGTTATTGTACCACATTCTCTACCTTCCAGTCAGCAAGATATCAAACTAGCAAAATAACTGACATGTCCACTGACAGTTTTCTTATAAGCAGTTAGAGGACGTCTACTGCCAAATCATTTAAGACCTGCCTTTCAAGAGTACTGTGTGCTCACAGTTTTTATTGAAGTGGGAGCTACAAGCAGGTCAGGTTATATCTCCTTGCCCCCGGGTTTCCAGCATGGATCTGATAGTGAATGGACCATGTGGAATCGGATATTAGTGGTCTGAGGCAAGAACAAAGAAGGCAACAGACTCCTCGCATGGGCAAAGTTTGCCCCAGAGAAATCTTACAGGGACTAAGTTCTGTGCTACTGTCTTCTCATTTGTAACCCAGGACTTGTAAGTCTTCCCTGTTTCAAAGGGCTGTGCAAAGATAAAGGGTTTAACACAGATACGCTGCAGTAACAACATAATATGCTACATATCCATGAGGCATTCTCTGGGAGCCTAACAGAATCAGACGAAAATGTTTTAAAAGCCATAGCTGGAAAAGCAAAGCTGTTTTTCCCCTCTGTTCTGAGTCAGCTTTGGCAGGAAGGGATATACTGCAGAAAGCACACAACGATTTTTCTGCTTTGAAATGTAGAAGAGAGTAAGAACTGTTACAAGAATATTGCATAATAAAGAGATGATCTGAGAAAGCATACGTATGGTTTACATAAATATTACTGATCTTACAGTTTCTCCTGGTTTTGTTCAGCATGTAGGACATCAACAATCTATTATGTGCAAACAGATAAGCATTTAATTCCAGGTGAACATTTTTGGCTATGGAGAAACCCACTGAAGTCAGTGGAGCTCGCTGTGTACACAAAAGCACAGCATGGTACTTGTAGTATAGCTACAGCATTAGACTTTTGGATCCTGACTGTTAGAACTGTTCAGCATATTTTGGTGCTCCAAGAGCAACGTGTGGCAGTTAGGGACAGGCAGCTAAATAAGTTTAAAATTAGGCCCTTAGCAACATATTAGATTGGACACTTCTGACTTAAACTCTGCATGACAGAGCAATGTGTATTATCATTACTCTAAGGGAATTTCTCTCTTCTGCCTGCCTTTGCCAGCAACGTTGGCTAGCGAAGACTGCTGTGTAAAGGAAAAAAATATCCCACAGCTTACCCTCTCGCTTCCAACCCCTCATCCCTAGAACACACAGATTTAAAGTATCCTTTTGTGCAATACACAACATAAAACAGCTGGCTGCCCAGAAGGCCTCACCCAAGACAAAACAGTAACAGTCCTTCAGTTAATCTATCTCCCTGGCTCTGGATGCCAAGGAATCCAGAGCCTCCCAGACTTCTGGGAAGCAAGCAAATATCTTAAAATGCCGTAGGTCAAACCATCTAATGCTTCTTTGCTGTCTCTGATCCATAGCTGCTAGGGAACTGCTAGTCCTCAGGTCGATGGCTACTGCTGGTACGCTGGTGGTAGCACTACCTGGCAGGATGCCGTCACTGCTGGGATCGTGCCGTTCCTCTTTACACAGCACAAGTGAAGTCACCGCCCAGATTGCATTCCAGAAAAGGCCAGGTAGCTGAAATTGCCCCTTTGTGAGAAAGGGTGGGGGAATAAAAAAAAAGAAACAAGAATGTACGTGTACTTTGTCAAGGTTCTCTTTTTTGTTGTTGTTAGCTAAATACTTTTGGTGTGTTGGAAGCAAAGAAATAGCCTTGGGCTAATACCTGCAGATTAAATTCTGAAGTTGATTGCTATCAAAAATACTTTGTGACCTAAAATGAAGCTCGGAGTATTTCTCACAAATGGCAATAAGCAAATTGAAGAATTAAACTTCTTAAAACCATAGAATCATAAAATGGTTTGAGTTGGAAGGGACCATTAAAGGTTGTCTAGTACAAATCCCCTGAGGTAAGGAGGGACATCTTCTGCTAGATCAGGTTGCTCAGAGCCCTGTCCAAACCTGACTTGGAATGTTTTCAGGAACGGTGCACCTACCACCTCCCTGGGCAACCTGGGCCAGTGTTTCACCATCCTCATTGTAAAAAATGTCTTCCTTACATCTAGTCTAAGTCACCATCACAGTGACCATGTCAGACAGAGTACCCAAAACTTAAGTTCCTGTTTAATTCTGACATCTTAAGTAGTTTTTACTTTGTGTGGTCTGGCTTTCCTCACAGTGCTTGATTTTACTGCTACACAACATGATCTGATGGCAGCATACCAGCAACACTCTCTGCATTTCTCTGCTTTTAGTAGTAAATACTCTCACCATTTCAGTCCTGTGTTTCAGTTATTTATACGGATTTCTATTACTGGAAAATCAGAAAATCTCACAAACTTACTTCCCATCATTCCTTATCTCCCTTTCCTGTAAGTCAAGAACATCTTATTCCCACTGAAGAGCTGAGGAATGAAGGTGAAGTGAGAGGTGATTTGTATATGACAGTTGGTGGTCTAAGAAGAAACTGAGCATATATCTACAGAAATCCTGGTTGGAAGCCAAACCAGATGACCACATTTGAACCAAATCAAACTAAATTAAATAAAGGCTTTCTGCAGCACTCAGCACGATGTTATTTATGCCTTGAAATAGCATATCTGTTTCCCAGATCTTCCTGTACAATTATTTAAAGGCTTGGTCCAACAGAGATAACATACAGAATCTGACTGTCAAAAGATCTGCTGCCAGCTGCAGTCACCTGCAGGTACTGGGAAGAAAGACATGCCTGATGATAGCATCAAGACTTTGGCTAAGACTGTTGAGCTTCATAAAGCTGTCATTGTTTGAAAAGTGATGTCTGTTCCTTCTGCATCATGATGGAACCAGCAATGACCCATCCCTTGGATTTTACCCAAGGAAAGGCCAAAGAGAAACGTGAAAAACAAAGGAAATGAGCAGACCGCTGTTGCCTGTCTCTGCCCCCAACCACAACCCACACGAGCTCAGTTTGTTGTTTTGGCAGGAGAGCAGGCCCTGAATAAGCAAGAAGCGCTGAAACTGGCAGAACAGTCAGAAAAGTATTTAGAGTTGTTTATGTATGAATGATTGCAGGGTGGGAAGGACAGACATCTTCTATTTGGATAGATCAGGTAAAGCCCCGGGGGCAGTGCTGAAAATGGAGCCCTTTGCAATCAGATGAGTAACATGATCCTGGACTGCTTTCCCTTTTCCCTCTGTGCACACTCCAAGTTACAGTGGAGCTTTGCCTTGGAGTCCTACTGAACGTTGCATTCACAGGCATTTGTTAAATCCTGCTCTAGCCCAGAGGATGCCTACACTTTAATCCTCTTTACTAGCGCTCTCAAACTTTCTGTGTTGTAGCCAAGGTTTGCTTGGTGACTCTGTCTCAAGAGGCCTTGGAATATTTATATGGTATATTTACCTGCCTCTGATTTCATTACAGTAGTGATACTTGGCACTTCTGCACTACCTCCTATAAAGAAGGGACAGCTCCATCACTAGTAATACAGGAGTGACACCACCAGCTATGCTTAATTGCATTCAAATTCTGAGTAGTAAATAGGGAACCAGTCGAAATGCAATGTCCATTTTACACAGCTAAATCTGACTAAGAAATTGCCATTATTTGAAATGTTCAGCACTGCTTTTATAGTGTGGATTATACCTTTTGTGACCACAGCCACTGTGGGGCAGCTATACAGAAGCATTCATTATACACACAAAAGTGTAAGTAGTGTAAGACAAAAAGCATAAGAAGCTTTGCATCTCGCATGGTCCTGACAAGGCTGGTGAGTGTTGTTACCGTCTGCCTGCAGACAAGAGGGCTGACGGAAAGGTTAAATGGTTACACCCTTTGCTGTAAGCGTATTTCCGCAACCAGGGTGAACTGGTGACTTGGGAACCATTACAGTTTTTGAAGGTAACGTTGAGATAAGGCAGCACCAAAACTGCTTTACGTAGTTTATATGTCTATTCTGAGAGAAGCTGTCAACAACTCATAGCTTGAGGATGTTTGAACTTCACTTGCACATGGTGCCAAATTATATGTTCTCAGGGGGATCACGCCTACATGCAAACAGGCAAGTTGCTATTTGCTTTTGCCATTTTCCCAGAGGAAATGATGGTGCCAGACAAGTGTGAGCAGACCAACCTCATATAGAGCGTCTGGCTTTGTGGTTTGTAACTCTGGAAGTAGAAATGACGAGCACTCCCACTACGCTTTGCGTAATTGCCCAGGGACGCAGGAAGGGTGACTCTAATTCAGGAGAATGTGAGATCCCCCTACCTAGATCAAATCTCTAGACTCAGACACACAAGAACTTTCCAAATTGGAATCAAGGTTTTACTAGTATTTCTCACCATTCTTCACTGCCCTGGATTCCTAGAGCGTTTGCACTTGGCCTAAATGTAGATTTGGCCCAGAGACGGAGATTGTAACTGATACTAGCTTGATAATGAAGAGCTAACTATTGGAGCTCATAACCATCACTTGGAGACATAAGTAAAAACAACATAGAAGTTATGTTTTTCCAAACTGGCATTTTTGCCATCAAAATGAAGGCACGCAGAGCATTAAAACTAGTTTGGGTAAAACACAGAAAATTCTACCTACCTACTTGCCAAAACCAGGAAATCAGATGTTACCGTCACTCTCGAGGATTAATTTTGAGCCCGAACTCTAACATTAGGTATGACCATGCCTCTGTGGACTGTGACAGCCTTTCTCTTGTCTTGCATTTATTATTTGACAGACCAAGATTTTCTTAGTTTAAATATATTCAATAATGATTTATCAGTTTTATTTCAAGTTGGTTATTGAGCAAGAAAACAATCCATTTTAGTTTTCAGCTTATCTTTGTTAATACATAATGCAATAATTTTCTAAACCTTTCTTTGCCCTCTAAACATAAACCACATGAAACAAAACCTTTAGTTCAATCAAAATTTGCACTTCTTGCTAGACTTCCACATGAATTGTCTCACCATGTCAAACAAGCAGATGAAATAGATTCACTTAATGAGCCTGGATAAAAGGGGAAACAAAAGAAGAAGAAAAAAGTAAAACCAAACCTCACAATAATTGAAAGTGGCTGTTTTGATTTTCTTCCTGTAGAAGCCAAGATACGAGATGTGGGCACTGAAAAGATATCTTTAGATAAGCACCCCAGAGGTAAGAGCTATCCATTCTGAAGTTAAATCGATGCTTCAGACTATGCTATAAAGAAAGCTAGCTTTAAGTGTACAAGCCTGAAGTCAGGAACAGCCTGGACATGGGAGTAGAGAGCTCTCTGTGGGTTTAACTGATCCTCTTCCTTTGCAGGGTGAAGTCACAACCTGAGGCAGAAAAGAAACTCCTCATTCAGAGCACCATGACTTCTAAAGACCACACAGTTCTAACTATGAAAACCAGCAGAGTGAAGAGCTGCCCTGTTCCTGACTTTCAGCTTTCTCCCAAGTTGATGTAACAGATGGGTGCTGCACCAGGCAAGAATTAAACCCAGACTCAGGTGACGAGGGCATCGCAAAGGGCTGAAGAGCTACGTATGTCTAGCTTTTGTGCTACCCACCATTGGGTTAGACTGGCTTTCTAACTAAAAATATTGCCAATCTCTGCCTTCTTTTTCCTTAATCTTCTCTATGGGGCATTATGGGATAGACAGAACTGATGTTTTGTGTTTGGGTTTTGTTTTGGTCAGATTTAGGGGGTAAATATTTTTTAATGTAAGTACATGTAAAACACTTGGAAGTAAATTTTTTTAAGATCTCAGATAAAAAGTCTTTCTTCTGGGGTCAATAAATACCTAACATACATGGAAAATGATGAACTGGCTTTTGGTTTTGACTAGCATGGAAAGTTGCAAAGCATTCAAGATGACTAACTTTTGATTTTGGAAAGGAAGAGTATCTATAATGTTGCTAACCAACCACCTTTGCATCACCCTTTGAAAGGTAAAGTAATTGCAAAACTAAATAGGACAGTACATAACTGGCTATGAGAAGAGCACATTTGTTTAACTTCTTAGGTACGTTAGAAAGGCAATAGTCTTAGAAAGATCCCCAAGTCCAGTCTCATACCTGTTGCTCAGTCCCTTTATGACAACTTCCCAACACCCTAATCAGTTTTAGATCAGTAAGTCGTACATTGAAGCACGTGGTGTGGTGAACTTCTGTCAAAGAAAGCAATAATAAAACTGGCTGCGAGACCTAAATGTGTTCAGGCTATTCAACTTGCTTACCCAGTGTACTGTTGTGGGGACCCACCTAGTGAAAGCATGAAGAATTGCACCACACGAGAAATGAAAGAAAGGGAATATTGAGCCAAGGAGGCAAATAATTGAACAATATAATTTAGAAACTTCCAAGTGGTGAAACATGTGGCAAGACGAGAGAGACCACAAATTCCAGCCAACCTACAATCACCATCTGGTCTTACTTTTCAACTCTCAGATAACTTGGTTTCATAATATGGTACAGCAGAAGCTTGCATTTAGCATAATGGATAATATATTTTGGTTTAACTCAAACTGGTACCGTGCCAGATGACATAGTTGGGACTTATGCTCAGTATTAACAGCCTGAACACTAATAAAATCAGGAATTGGTCTCTGTGAAATCAGAAGAATGCCTTTATTAAAAAAACACCAGCATATATTTCACTTTGTCTCTTTTTTAAAATTATTTTAAAATTTGATTCTTATAGAATGAGCCATCATTTTATGTATGTGTCAAATCTTCAGTGTTTTATTCCTCTGACCACAAGGGTTGGAGGCTTTCATTACAATAAAAGCTGAAATTTTTACCTTATCTATTTTGGCAACAAGAGCTGTAAGACCACCACTAGGACTGCTTGGTTCACAACCATTTTTTATGCAGTGACGTGCTGCAAATTTTCTTACAACCAATATTGATCTGTTCAAAGGGATATTGCCCTTATTTCCTCACATCCATGTCCCCACTTACCTACACTTCCCTGTCCCCACTTACCTAATCCACAAAAGAACCAAAATTTTCATAAGTAATAAATCTACATAGACATTAACATCAGATACCTGAATAAACGATCAGTATTTTCTCTTAATGATACAAAATGATATACTTTTTTTTCTATCACAAGGACATACAAAAGGGGCAGAGATTTTATATGGGACAGAGATTTGGTATTCATTTAGTATTGAAAATAGCTTATAATAATACTCTTTCTGCTTGAAGGAAGCAGAAAACATCCTTTGTTTTGCCATCTGAAGATCCTCCAATACGAAGTTGCAAATACTAAATATCTAGTCACAAACAGCTATGTTACAGCACAGGAATTACCCCCAGACTCTGAGAATCACTTGCTTTTGATTCTGCTCTTGTATATACATTTTTAGGCCCACATGGTTTATGTGACTTTATTTCCAGAAAAGTCCTGGACAACCAACCCCACAGAACCCCTTGCTAGCATCTAGAACCGCCACTTGAGTTTGGAGAAGAGCCATACCAACTTAGAGGCAAGAAGAGAATTCTCATTCATCTATCCTAATTACAATTTCCTCCTTCCCTCTTTCTTGTCAAGACTATTCCAAGAAAATCCCGCCTCTTCTAAATCCTCTTTATACGAACCAGCCTAATCTCAGACCTTGTAAATATTCCCATTATTTATCTTACCTTTTAAAAGATACTACTACTTAGTAGCATTTCTCTAACAAGTAATATTTCACATAAAGTTTTACCTGAAAACTAGGGCTCCTGTAAGACTCTGTCCTAGTAGTCAGAACACTGCTACTTGGGGCACAGGGACTCTCCCCATGGTTCTGGACTACACAGGAACATTAAAGCACACAAGCCACACTTGCCTTCTGCCTGCACAGCCACAAGCGCCTCTGAAAGAAAGGGAAGCAGACATTGCTATAAGAGCACTAGTTCTTCGGAGTAGTGATTTTTTATCTCAGTAACAGGAACAGAAAGCTTTGCTCTCTAAGGCCTTCCTTTTGGGCTTGGCATCTTCTACTCTTCCCTTCTCCTTTGTTGAAAAAGTTCCCTTTCTCCTCTCCCCTCCCTGCTTCTTCTTCCTCTTCTCAGCAGCCCCCAATCAGTAGAAATCGCTGCACGAAGAAGACAGGGTATATTGTTGCTTGTGGTGACTGGAGTTGACACATGGCTGCAAGGGGAGGTCTGGGTGTCCCATAACCCTCACAGTGCCATGAAAGAGACACCTGGGTGAAAAAGGAGACGACTCTTCTCTGTGGCTCTCCAAAACCCCTCTAAGCCCCTCTTCCATCTATAGCGTCCATGAAATGCTCCTGACCCCTTCCCCACCTGGATCCCAGTCACCACACAGCATCCTCTAACTCCTGCTTCTGAAAATGTTACCTAAAACTGAGAAGCTTACAGCTAATTCTGCATATTGGACACAGCAGTTAGATCCTAAGTGGCATTGCTACCAATCCCTCCTCTGCAGCTTCGCAGCCTTCTCTAGCTTCCATTTACCTTCTACACCTTCTCATCCTCTTGTCAATGGTTTGGGTGTTTTATCCTGCTCCAGCCATGTACAATATCTCAACAGAAATAAACAGCTGAGGTTTATAACACCAGAGGGCATCTCAGGGCTTGCACAGAACGTTACGCTATCCCTTTGTAGAGCACAGTGTCTCTCCAGGAGAGATTTTATAAGTATTTATCTTTCATTTTAGAGATTTTCCAGAGGCAGTATACTTTTTTTCCAAGCTTGACATTTTCATATAGTGCAATAATGGTTCTCTCCAGTCATTCATTTAATTGCCTACTAATCCTTCACTAACATCATTAACATAAAGGTCATGTTATTTGTATTAAGTTTTTTTTTAAATAGGCCTCAAAATTATCTTAAGCTTTTTAATCATATAGATTTTTTTTCATGCTAAAATAATGAGTAAATTTACAAATAATTGCACAGCACTTGGATTCTGTATAGATCAATTAGGACACTTATGTTCTAATTTGTTTTCATCATTTATTGAAATCAAGCTTATGGCTTCCAGAACTTACATTTCAGAAACACGGCTTTTGATTGCCTACCCTAACACATTTCTGTGGTGAAACACAAATTAGTACTGCAACAATGAATATGTTGCTGATGGGGATTTTTTTTTGTTTTGATTTGGATTTGCCTGGGAATCCTAAGAGAGATCAAGTGTCCTTGTCTGCAGTAACACTGCAATTGCCCAAGAGGAAACTGTTTGGCTACAAGTGCTTTCAATCTAAATAGCTAAAATAGACACAGGTTGTAGGGTTGAGAATTTTTTCAACATACTGTATATAACAAATGAAGACATCAAGCAATAAACCCAGATTTATGGAGAGAGAGCCTTGAGGGACAGTCATACCTCCTAATTCTTGTCCTCTTAGCTATAAACATATAAATTCTCTTCAGTTTCTCACATATGCCTCATAAGATATGAAACACAATTACTACTGAATTTCACATATTCTCCTTTGAAAAAACAATACAAAGATGAGGCGTACTGCTAATACATCCTAGGCCTCTGCGAAAGAAGAATGATTTAGAGTAGAAGTTTCTAAATGGTTGTCTGGTGGTTCATGAGAACTGTAAGGTTGTGATACTTTTTTAGGACGCATTGAAGAAACAGCAAACAAGAATGACAAAGTGGAGAGGAGGGTGGAAAAAGAAGGGGTACAAGCCCTTTGGTTCTGTGATTACAACAGATAGTAAAGTTGCTATAGAGAAGCAGGAACTGTCCCTAGTTGGTGTGACCCAGCAATGTGTTCCCACAGCTCAGAAAGCCAGCCATATCCTGGGCTGCATTGAAGAAGTGTGGCCAGCAGATCAAGGGAGGTGATTCTGTTCCTCTAATCTGCTCTCATGAGACCCCATCTAGAGTACTGCATCCAGCTCTGGGGCCCTCAACATAAGAAGAACATGGACCTGTTGGAGTGTAACCAGAGGAGGGCTACAATGATGATCAGGGGGCTGGAACACCTTCCGTATGAAGACAGGCTGAGAGAGTTGGGCTTGTTCAGCCTGGAGAAGAGAAGACTCTAGGGAGACCTTACAGCAGCCTCCCAGTACTTAAAGTGGGCCTAGAAGAAAGCTGAGGAGCAACTTTTTACAAGGGCACATAGTGACAGAATAAGAGGTAATGGCTTTATACTGAAAGAGGGTGGATTTAGATTAGATAAGGAAGAAATTCTTCACTAGGAGGGTGGTGAGACACTGGAACAGGTTGCCCAGAGATGTTCTGGATGCCCATCCTTGCAAGTGTTCAAGACCATGTTAGATGGGGCTTTGAGCAACCTGCTGTAGTGGGAGGTATCCCTGCCCATGGCAGAAGGGATGGAATTAGATGATCTTTAAGGTCCCTTCCAACCCATGTGATTCTATGTTTATTAGGAGTCCTTTGTCCCCTTAGGAGGGTACGTTCATTTTATGAATCAGCATAATTTTGTAAAACCAATGAGAAAAACAGCTAAAATGAAACCTGGGTGATCATCCTTTATTGGTTACACATACTTCCTTTTTATGCTTTTCTCAGTGCTAGGAAAGTGAAAACCCCATCATTGAGAATGCAAAAAAATGAAACTGTAGTATGAAAACAAAAAAAAACCAGCTCAGCATCCTCCTATACAATAGGTATGGGTTGAGAGGCTGAGGCACTGGGAAGATTATACCCACTCTGAGAAAGAATTACCAAGAAGTACCTGTACAACGTAAGTGCTGCAACTGTGATGGTGCAGACCCCCTGGACCATGCTGTGATGTCAGGACCAGCCAACACTGTGTTCTTGTTCTGGCTGCAGTGACTTGGGACATCTGGTACTTTCTTGTCCTGGTTTTGGTACTGTGAGTTAGGACAATCAGGCACTCCCTAATCGTACCTGAAACTCCTGTTGTCTGGGAGTCATACCTGAAATTCCAGCTGCCTGG
>JAVSBS010003831.1:7352-26395 GCA_033124195.1 Coracias cyanogaster | reverse complement strand
ACCTTCTTGTCTTCCATGTGCTTAGAGATGACCTTCAGAATGAGCTGCTCCATCATTTTTCCAGGGATGGAGGTGAGTTTTAAATTAAAACACATACTGTATTGGATTTTTTTACTCTTCTCACCCCTGCAAGGATATTAGCTGAGTGCATTATGGACACAGAGGGCAAGATTAATTATCTGCCTGTATTTGGTCACCCTAAATTATCTTTCTGTCAAGGTCACCTAGCTTAGTTTAGCTTAGACGTCTATAGAGTCAGATAAGACACATCCCGTCCTTACAGAGCAGCTCTCATGTGTGATCCTGCACACACCTCAGGACGGTTTAAGAATTGTTTGCTTTCCTGTAGGTCTCCTGGTTAGCTGCACTGAGGAGTTATTTATGGTACACCTAAAAATGTAGCATTGTGCCCCATTAGAATGCTTAACCCACAGGATGGCAACTTAAGTCTCCTTTTATGACTGTGCTTGCTGCCCTTGAAACTTCTCTGGTTTGTCACATTTACTGTCACCATCCTTGTGATTGCAGGTGGTTCATAATTTAATCCTGTCACTATACTTTTTCCTGTTTATGCATGGCATTCTCGTCCACGGATCCTGTGACACTTGATGATACAGTCTATTGTTTATCTGATCTGGCTCTTAGCTCTTCTTTAATATGTTAAGAGACCCTCTTTCACTGGTATAATCTTTTGTGTTATTCCTATGTAGCTTGCACAACAGTGATATGATATGCTGGTTATGCTCCACTGATTAGCTTCCTCCAGCCAAGTTTCTTTAAAAATACATTTATTTCTCCATCTTTCTTTTTAAAGTTTCACTATTACCGGCAGAGTTGCCTGTTTTTCTAAATCCTCTTTAAACATTTGCCCAACTGTTCCTGACTGTTTCTTGCTTGAGTTTTGTCAGCTTCTGCCCCACCCTTTGAGGATGCAATGATTATCGATATCGCCTGTAAAGGATGTGCTGTCCTATATTCTGTATTAATTCACCTTGCTAGCTTACCCCTAATTCTTTGTTTAGAAACCACTACATAGTATCTTGATTTGCATGCCAGCAGCCTGCTTTTGTTAAGGTTTAGAAAACAAAGGATCTTTTTATTTCAAATGTTCCTTGGTTCATAAATAATCTAAATCTCCCTCTTTTAAATATAACTTTCTGCATGAAGGTGCCTGGAGATAAAAAGGGCTCTCTGTCTGACCCTGAGCATAGTATTGGCAGCATTTCAGGCAATTTTACCATTGGGCTGCTGGTCTTTTAGCTTCTACCTGACAGCTTCAATTTTGCCTCTAGTGCTTGCTTCCTGTCCATCACACTCTCCCCGGCACCCACCTGCTACAGAGCTATCACCTCCCCTAGGAAGTCCATAGGACTGCCTAGGTACTTCATCTGTTGTACCTGCTGCTCCCAACACATTTCTAGGTCCTGTTTGCATCATCAATTCTAACTATCTCTGTGACCAAATCCCATTACCCACCAGCACAGTTTTTATCTTTTCCCACCAGTCAAGAGCCACATCTCCAAAGTATCACATAGCCGCGATCCTCCAGTCCAGAGGCTTTTCTGGTCCTGGAAACACTGGGACTGCTTAGCCTGCAGTAGTGGATTTCATGATGCCTCTTCAGGTCCTGTCCATGAGTCCTTCTGCCTCCCTGAGCTTTTCAGGTACTTTGGCTGCAGAATATAGCAACAACCATGGAGCTGCTTGCAACGTCAGATATATTCCACCCACCTCCTGGTAATCACAACAAATACAGTATTCAGTGTAGTAACCTAGGAATTTGTGCTTCCTGCAGAGTCCTACTTACATCCTCGCTCTTTTGGGGTGGGGAAGCAAGGACAGCGTAACAAGAAGATGGTAGCAAGCAGAAAACTTTTCTCTCTTGCGGAGTGATTAATAACTTCTGTTTGTTTACTCCCATGGCCAATAACCATGATCAGTGACAGGGATGGAGAACCTGAAAATCTCCTCTCACCAACAGCCAGTTTGTTGGCACCTCAGTTCCTGAGCTGTGCTCCACATAGGCTGAAACCTACTTGGTCACCCAACCTTGATGAACTGGGAAAAGCTTGATGGTAGTTTAACATTGTAGGCAAACATCCAGGACAGGATACTACTTGCATTAAAGATACTTAAACTTAATACTCTAAATGCCACAATCCACATTTGAATGAACAATCTAAACCAGCAGGTATTTGTCACAATTAAAACAGCTGAGAGAGCAATCCACCTCCCAAGGCAGTTCCTGCTCTAACTTTCATTGACTGCAATGGCTAGGGCCACAAATCAGTGTTTTAACGTAGATACTTAGCACCATTTTAAGTATTTTGGATATTCTGCTGCCCTCCAGCTACCACTGAAGAAAGGAATAGGTCTCCCATATGTCTCCTGCCATGTCTGCCAGCTGTAGGCAGATGCTTATGTACCCCACACATCACTGGACCCCGGGATAGTTAAATGGATCAAGCCCTAGGTTCTCTGATGCCTATAATGGGTGTTCTAATGTTTAACTCTTATGTAAGCACTTGCATTTAGACTACATTTAGGTGACTTAAACTCGAGCTGAACCCCACCCCACCTGCTCAAAGCTGAGACTATCTGAAGGACTTCAACAACTAATTTCACCAAATTTAAGTCCCACATCACAATACGGAAAGAAGATGGGTTCATTTTTAAGATACTTCAAGAAATTGCTCTACTGTGATAAATAGGAACCTCTTTAATATAATTTAAAACTTGAACCGTTTAAGCACAAAAGTAACAATGTCTCAAGGGTAGTTTCCCATACGTATTGGCTGGTCGTTATTCTGTCTCCTACAGTCTGATGATTTACTGTCTTCTAACAGCTGCTTTTCTAAAAACTCACATCTTCAATTCTACCTCCCATTTTTATAAAAGTAGACATGCAATGTGTTATGCTTTAGCAAGTAACTAAAATAAGATACCACTGGTTTTCAGTGCTTGGGTTTAGAATTTCTTTCTATAATAAAGGGCTTTTGTGCTATCAAATTTCACTGTACATGAGCAAACAAAAAACTCTCACATGTTCAAAGACAAGGAAATGCCTTGTGAATTTAAGAGAAAAAGGGAAGAGATCAGAATGTGTGACACTGGTCACTGTATTATTTTCTGCTGGAGCTACTTCACAGATCTTTGCAACTGCTCTCAAACTGCAAAGTCCACGATATTCCCCACTTGCCTGCAGGCTTTGATTTCAGATGCTTTTGCTGCTGAACTTCTGTGTTTGTTGTAATGAGTCATAAAAGTCACATCTAGCACCACCAATATTGCTTTGGCTTTAAGGTCTTGAAAAGCGGCAGAAATCTTGCTTTGTCCATTTGTCATCCTGCTGCTTATATTTAGGAGACCAGTTATTCAAAAGCTAAATACCTGGAAAGATACTACTCTCAGGGAGTTGTCTAGGTATCTCGTATTATTTCATGTGATTTCCAAACATGAAATGGAGAGGATAACTAAAAACAGAAAAAGAATTTCCACTTAGAGAGTATCTTTTTTTCAAAACTAGCTCATGGCAAACCTCTTTGCCAAACCTGTTTCTGTGAGTGGTCCTTGTGGAATCAGAGACTAAGATACCACCTAATCTCAACAAGGGTCGCAGCACTAGACATCTATTTATCTCAATGTTTAATTTAGATCATTAAGTATACTGAGCTATATACAGCAAGGACACACTCCAGACTATTTCCCAATATTTCACTACAATATAAATTAAAAGGAAAATATTAATATAGTGTATATAACATATCTCATTGCTATATTTAGAAATGCTCAAGTCTGTTCATTAGAGAGCACCTTCTGAAGAAAACTGTCATGCTCTATTGAAGACAGGAAAATGCAGATTTAACATGTTCTTATATAAATTAATTTGCAGTTCAGGGATTTTTTGAGCAGAATTTGGGCATCATTGCAGCTAAAACTTAGTTTGGACCCATAAAAGCCAAGTACTGACGAGTAAACATATGTATAATAAACATTGAAAATGCTATTTGTTAAGTTTCCTACTTTAGTCATGGCAAGCCCTGATCCAGAAACCCTTACTTATTTTCACCACAAAGAGGCAGAGTGAAGGTTCCCTGTAGTGCTGTGTTCACTATTAACAGTGAAAGATATGAAGTGGAAATTTTGCTTTTATTTCCAACCCCTTGCCAGTGAAACATGAATAAGAACTCAGATTACGCTCACCTCAATCTGATTTACCACAAATGGTACTAATCCAGGTTCTTCTGGTCCCACCTGCCAAGAAATGTTCCACTAATACTAGATATGACTTTCTATTAACTCAAGATAGCATTGCATGCTAAACAATTACAGCAAAAACAGACAGGGCACATCAGAAAGTTTGATAAAGGATGATGCTTCCAAAAAGGCAATTTATTCCAAGAACCTGTCCCATCATGTACCAGAACCCTGGTGGAGCTACTTTCACCACGGAGTAAGCAACTGCAACTGCATACAGTTCCCTGCAACAAGCTGCTTAATTATTTAAGGCTTGCCTGTCTAGGTAGTTGAGCTGAATGCCTGGCAAACAAAAAATTAAAAATACATGTGGTGTGGCTATGGTTCAGGTATGAACTCAAGACCTTACTTCCTTCATATTCTAGTATCTTTAGGCAAGTATGTAAGCAGAGAGTGGAAAACACAAGAGTGTAAGTGGTACAGAAGAATAAACTGTAGCAGTGTTAAATACTAGGTGTGAAAATAGGTTTGAGATGAACACAGCAGCTACTAACCAGAAACTCACAAAACAAAGTAACTTTGTCACTGAGTAGGTGTGCACCTTCTTGTGTTCCACACCTATAATCTACTTCCTGACCAAGCTGCGGTAGGAAGTTGAGATTTAGAAAGTTTAAAAGACTTGCTGATCTTACCATTAGATGTTCTCATCTGCCGTCTTCGTCCAACCCGGTCCAGGCCGATGGGGGTACTTTGTGAAAAAGTGAGTGGCCGGAACCTGGCTGAAACAGCCTTGTAAGGGGGCACCTGGTGTGCTGGAATGGGTGGCCGTGTTACAGGCTACAGAGAAAACAGGAAAATCCAGTATTAGTAAGGCTACCAGCAATTCCAACTAAGCAAAACTCAGGTATGAAGTAAGGTTTCTCCAGATAATTTAGCTAATTACAGGGGCAGTAAAATCCCACACTTTGAAGTAACATTGCTTAAACACTGCATACCATATCCAGAAAATACTGTATTACATTACAGTTCTCTGCTAATTAAAAACTCCTCAGCCTTCTGCTGTGGTCAGAGATGTTTTATAATTTTCATTTTGTAGTACTCAATGCCCAAACGCTCTGGGATCTAACCCCTCTGAGAACAGCCCGCGCAATGCTGGCTGGCGTTGTAAATACACATCTGAGGGGAAACGCAAAGTGAAAAAAGACCAGAAATGCTACAGCTGGAAGTTGTGCTCATTTCCTGGGATGCTTGCTTTCTTCAAATAAATGCACTGATTTTAAGTAAAATAAGCATATTTTACAAGACAAAAATAATTGTCTAAATGATCCTCTGCTCTGAAGTTCCCAGGAGTCTCATAAAAAAGAGGTAATATTAAGTTTTCTCATAACTTCACCTAGAAGCCATTTTCTTCAGTCGAATCATTCATTTGCTTAACTATGATTAGAGATCTTACACCTGTTTTATTTGGAAACTGAGTTTAATTTTATGTCATCCCTGAAGAACTCCACATTAGGCAAGATGAATGACCTTGCATAAACATTCAACATTCAACAGCCAGACCTCAGTGCACAAACTTCCAAGGATCATCTTTAGATCTCCTCCTGTCTTTCAGTTGTTACTGTTCTTGGGCCCTTCTATCAACTAATGTGAAACATCAGGGATGGTTTTTTAATGAACTATCTCTTGACACTCCGTCGGGAAACCAGTGATTTAGTATTGTTTGAAAATGTTTTCTCACATCTAAGCTGTCAGACCAAAATAAAACACAACAAAGAAGGACTTAAGCACTATACTTTTCAAATATTCCCATGGGCTTTCAAAGCTTTTAAGTAAAAAAAATTACCAGTGTGAAGATCAGTCTTTGAAAGTCCCACATAAAATACTTTTGGCATAGGTATTCCTGCTTTGTTAGTCCTTTTTTACATTCCAGCTACAAATCTACTTTCTAATATGACTGCCAAAAACCTCAATGTGTATTGCATACGATTTAACTACAAACTCATCTTTAAACCTCATTTCCTCAGTGCTTTGGCAACATACTAGGATCCTGTCACTGAATAACAGCACAAAGAGTAAGTCTGATATATTGCATCAAATAGCTAATAGAAGTGAAGGCCATTACTAGATGCAAATCACTGGCTGAATAAGCAAGAAAGCTATTTATGGGCAACTAATATTTTCCTGTAAGGCTTCAGTCCAGATCCCTTCCCTGCACAGGCAAGGGATGCACTGTTACTCAGTGGCAGGCCTGGGAAGGCCATTGTTTGGGTTAAAACCATGTCCGCATTGGGAATGCTCCCTAGTTTTGGTCTTGACCAGAGTGATCCAGCAACGTGCTCATTTAACCCCTGCCAGCCCTCCTGGCAGCACCGAAGCATGGAAGGAGTCAACTCAAATAGCTGCCTTCGTGCATGTTCTTTCATTAATAAACTGATGCAAGCAAGGTTTGAAGAGAGATCACTTTGTTTTCAGCAGTAAATGAAGGGCTCGGAGAGTATTAAATCACTTCAAATAATTTTCCTCTTTTTTTTTCCTTTTAAGCTAAGTAGTGATAAAATTAATTTTAAAATGTCCCACTTTGAAACTATGACTTTTGCCTGGGTAGAAGTTTATTAGCTTCAGCTGGGGTTTTGTTTCAAGATGTGTTTTTTCATCAGGGAATTAAAAGGAAAAAATGTGCAATATACAGTAACAATGTTCCTGTTCAAAATTGCTTTTCACGGGAGACTAAAAACGTTGCCATTGTTTCAGCATTTGATTTCAGTCAGAGGAGTAGAACTAAGCTTCCTAGCAAGAGATCATGTGGCATGAGAAAGATAAAGAGGATTCAAATTGCTTTAATAACCACTATAATCACTTTTTTTTAAAAGATGCAAATACTGTTCCTTTTTTCTGATGCTTTATCAGCTTGACAACTGCTTTAGGTAGGAGTCCTCCAGCTTTTCTGGTAAGTGAAAAACACCTGATCAGTGCAGTGTTACAAAAGCCCGTGAGTTTTAAGGTCTGTAACCAACTCCAAGACAGGGCCACCACTACCAACACAAGTTCCTCTACACATTGTACCCACTCCAGGGAAAAAGGAGCTATTTTTATCTTTCAGAAGTTTTTTATTTCTCACTCTCTTACCTAAGCCAACAGAGATGGCAAGTAAGTATACAGGTACTGCTTAAGTGCTAACTCAACCACACGCTTTTTTCTTACAGGCTTCCTACGTTTATTCCATCAGGTCAATTTAGTAGTACATAAATAAAAGATTTTAGTCATATTGCCAGTTCGCTTAGATTCTTTCTTTACTTCATTAATTTCTCAATTTATTACCCATTTTTGTAAGCAGTGTCCTAATTGGTTTTAAGTATCATAGCTATGCCAATACCAAGATTTTGAGCTAATGCCACAGGTTTTGAACAGGCCTGGGCTTGGAGAATTTGAAATGATCAATAAATAATGTGTTATTAATATATTTGTTTGTGCTCATCTGTTCCTCAGACCCTACACTCTGTAAGGAGAGTAAACACATGACTGTATTACACACAAATGAGCTCTTACATACCAATGAGACACAATGACCATTCCAAGAAAGAAATAAGGTTAATTTACAATACAGAAAGATTATTCCAAAGTCAGCATCAGTTTTATTCCATGCTGGTTTTTTTTTTAACAACAAGACAAAGTAATTAGCGACCAGGAAAGCAGAACTGTAAGTACACGATGTCAGCTTGACAAAAGGGAAGGAAGAGAAGGAAGCATCCGTTCTATTTTCTAGGCTGAAGATAGAGACAAGGAAGTGAAAGGGTCTTTGCAGTTTGCAGAGAGCACATCTCTTATCTTACTTGTGTCAGCAGACCTTCTATCTCTTCTGCCGGACCGCTTCCATAGAAATTGACCCCACCTATTACAGAGATGGGTCTTCTTTTTTGCCCTCTGTGGTAGCCTACTGTATTGCTTTGGATCACAGACCCGACGGAAGCCAGTCCTGGCTGATTTTCTCCATCCAGGCAGTCTGTCTTCTGAGACTCCACCACAGCTGCATCTTCTGGTATAGAGAAACTTCTTATCGACATTTGGCCAGAGTCTGAGAGGGGTCTGGGACGAGATCTTTTTCCAGAGCCCCATCTCCTGTGTGTGACCTTTTGTGTGTCTGCCTTTTCTTCATCCTGGGATGGGGACCTCTTCCAGTGGTCATCAGAAACGACCTTTTTAAATGTGAACAAGTCAAATAAGCCACAGAATTTTCTGACAGTTAATCATTTGTGAGTTTTTCATATGGCAGATCAACTTAACATTGCTATAAAGAAAAAGTGACTATAAATACAACAAATGCAACTGACAATTCAGGAAGCAAGTAACTTTGCAAAGGAAAGACACTGTGATGTTTGTGCTGAGTAACCCTCAATATCTCTTAGGCAAACATGACTAACAACAGTAAAAACTCACCTATTACCTCAGCAGTACAGACAGGCCCTATCATAAACTGAATTCACTGAACGACAGCTTGAAATGACAGCTCTGGCACTCAAAGGACTTGTTCCTGTGCACAAGCAAGATGTATATTACATGTAACATTACATGTAACACCTGTAAAAATAATTTAATGAACACACTGTCTTTCTGGACTTTTTATCTAAGCCTGTAGTGACAGAACAAGGGGCAATGATTTTAAACTGAGAGAGGGTAGGTTTAGATTGGACATAAGAAAGATTTTTTTTATGATGGTGGTGGTGAGATACTGTATCAGGTTGCCCAGAGAAGTTGTGGATGCCTCCTCCCTGGAAGTGTTCCAGCCCAGGTTGGCCTGGGCTTTGAGCAACCTGATCTAGTGAAAGATGTCCTTGGCAGGGGAGATGGACTACATGATCTTCAAAAGTCTCTTCCAATCGAAACCATTCTATGATTCCTCTGCATTACCTCTGTTCAGTGATGAAAAAAAACAGTAAGGCTGCTTGCCGATCCCACATAACTGTAAGCCGATACCAAAAGGGGCAGTCACACCCCCTCCTACCACACGCTCCCATACACTCACTTGGGCCAGATCTAGAGATTGCAGCAGCTGTGTGAAAATCGGGTGAAGTGAGCTCATCCAGCTTGGAAGGGAGAAGGTAATTTTCTATATGCTCAGGGAGGTTATAGTCATACAGACTAGGACCAGAGATACATTATAACACAAATACAGGAAAAACTGATGGTTTTAGAGGGGAAGCTTGGCAAATTAGCATCTTGTTGCTACTTAACAACCCACCTGGCTCTCAGAAGTTAATGCCTACAGATACTGGTACTACAACTTTGGAAATAAAATAAATTCAACTGAAATACTTGTCAGAGGAAACATTTTTAAGGATTTCAGTGCAATTGGAGTAATACTGCTGCAAACTTTTCTAGCAAAACCTCTCCAGTTTTTCAGAAAAAATACTGCATATAAAAATTTATATCCACTCTTCCCTCATATTTCCAAATTCTCACTGTTTCTTTGGCTTTTCCTGGATCCTCTATGAAGAACAGAGAAGAAACAGAGAAAGGAAGATGGGTGTTTCTGGGCTGCATGGCAGCTTGCATGAATGCCTGATGGAGTGAATGACAAACTCCAAAGCACTGTGGAGCCAGTGAACCCTGCCCCAAGTTCTCACACAAACTGATTCTGACTTTTTTTTTTTTTTTAATAAGCCTACTTCTGATTATTCAAGTGTGCTTCTGACAATGTTCAAAGCTAATAAGTATTCAAAAAAAGAGAGGCATCATTGTCTCTCTCTGGCCACTTTTTGTTTGTTTCAGACCAGATGAAGCTATTTCAGGTATTACATATTCAAAGCAAACACACAGACCAAAATCAGATTTTTACAATTATGCCTATGAAAGAGGACTTGTCTTCTGTCACCTTCTTCTCCACCCACCGTTTTCAACGAGACCAGTACAACTCTGATAAGCCTTATTTTTGAAGGCCACCTGATACAGTGGACAGACTTTGCTTTTGGTTTGAAAGACAGCTTAAGACAAATTTCACTGTATGAAAGCAGTTTAGCTAGTAGGCAGAATTATTAAACAGTCAGCATTTTAACATGATTACTGAAATTAAGATATTAAAAATGATCTATGTCATATATTCAGTTATTTCACTTACAGCATGGAATTTATTCTAAATAGACCTCTTGTATAAATTCTGATTTCTATGGTGTCACAGCTG
The DNA here is from genome assembly GCA_033124195.1 of Coracias cyanogaster. NCBI lineage: Eukaryota > Metazoa > Chordata > Aves > Coraciiformes > Coraciidae > Coracias > Coracias cyanogaster. The sequence goes on along the minus strand of JAVSBS010003831.1, from coordinate 16,023 downwards.
TCTCTGCAGACTTTAGCTCAGGACCAGTTTTAATAGTACAAGCAATTCGGCAGGAAGTGACTCCCTGGCTGGTGCACTGACATAGACTCAGCGAAGCTGTCCCTTAAACAGAGCCCCTCCAGGGTCAGACCAGCAAAATGAAGAGGTAAACAAGGTTCTTACCTCAGAATCAGACACAGGTAAAGGGTCTCCACATATGCAATGACTGAGAAAGGAGCTCATGAGAGTCATTTCATAGTTTTGTTTTGCAAAGTCTTGTCCGTAAGAGCTACAAGTGTGAGAACACTCTCTGTGCAACCAGTCAGACGAACTTCATCCCATGATCCTGTACTTTTAGACTGAGGGAAGGACACGTCACATGTCATCTCCTGATCTGCTTTTTACACCCTTATCTTGAGCAATAACATTTGCAAAGAGAGGACTGCTCTCCTTCTGCACCACTCCACCTACAGGAGTGTTCCAAATGACAGACAGATTGATCTCTGCTGTACAATAAACAATGCTGAAGCACGTGTATTTTTAGGCTTCTATCTATAAACTGCGTTGAAGAATCCTAATAAAAGAGAAAACATAATCTTCTCATAGCAAAAATCTGAGGAAACCACGCTGATAACCTCACATTCCTCTAAATGACCAGTCAAGCATGACCTGAGCAAGCAAGCACTTCGCAGTAGGAATGCAATATCCAGCACACAACTCATACGCTCCAGTATTGCAGTTACTTAAGCATAAGTGTGATTCTTGACATCACTGAAAAAATTCGGAGGAAACAATTGTGCTCCACCTGTCACTGGCCTTATACTGCTGTAGCACCACGGAGCTCAAATTACCTTCTCTTCATTAATCCTTTATAAGTGAAATCAGGCTTACATTATACAATTATTACTGGTAACATCTATAGACATGAGTAGGCATATACATAGCCCTTCATACAGGATGAAAATCAAAATGTCATACATTGACTCATGCATTATAAGTGTTGGTCAAAACTTCCACGGAATTTCAAGATTTCTGAGAAGTAAAGGTCTACATTGAATCCCCATAGGATTTTTTGAAATTCACACCTGCTAGTCTAGCAACAGCACAGGATCACCAATGCTAGCAATCAAGATTCTTCATCTTGTCTTTAAGGCTGCATCCTCAGTTAAGTTTCTTCTGAGACTGCCAACACAAACAGCTCTAGTTATTTATACTGATGCAAATGAATTCATTTTATCTGGACAGTTAAATTCCTACAACAGTATATTAGTTAAATTGTTGTATTTCAATCATTTTCCTTCTTCCTGACAGCAGTATATGTACAAATACAACCATATAAAATGAACATTCATTTCAATCCAGGCTACACTTTTATTTGCTATTGTTCCCATGTAGTATGTCACTCTTAGGGTGGCATTTAGCTCCAGATTCCCACACCTAAATTTCCAGGTCTGCAATGGAGTTGTCTGTATGTTAGCTAGATGTTAAAGTTGTCATTGTAGCCTGTAGGAATCCGGGGTGAAATTCTGTTGCATGAACATAGGCACCCAGGGCCATATTTCAAAATAACTCCACATACCATGCATCATGCAAGTATGACATGAGACCTATGGGAGACCTAGGCCATCCAGAAGCAGCCCCTGGAGATGAGGGGGAAGTAGTCTGGGCACCTCCAGCAGCACTGGGTGCTTAAATTCAGGCAATCAAGTTGAGCCCCAGGACAAGAGTGTCATCCAGGCCTACAGAGCACTAGGGGGAGGAATCTGGTGTCAAATCTGATTTTAGGTACATGTAAATGGTAATACAACCATGTTCCCCAGCGCTGTGGAGAGTCCTGCTTGGTCTCCATCTCCTGGTCCAGCAAGGTGCAGCATACCCACAAGGTGCTTTCCAGCTGTGCACAGCTGTCTTGGATACCTGCCCCTCACTGCAGTTAACAGCTATTTTTAGGTAACTCAGCTCATCTCTAGGTGCCACTTTCAGATGTGCTGTTTAGGGTGTGCTCTCCAAGGTGCCCTGACCACATGAACCAGGCTATGGTGGGCACTTTCTCAGGCTGCTTCCAGGTAGACAACTACACTGCAAAGTCTGAGCCCAGACAGAACTTTGCCAGGGCCCAGACAGATTTCTCCCAGGCCAGGCACAGCAGCTTCAAGGACTTGATCATGATCTCACTCAACTTGACCTGGCACTGGTAGAACCCTGTTTCATTTAATGTCACGTGACTGCTATTGGCATTCCCTGTTACTCATTAACCAATGTAAGCAACATCATCATCAGGTGTTTAACCACTGGAATCTTAGCTTAGCCTTTAGAGCCAGATGAGAGCCAGGTTCTGCAATTATTCCTGAGACTACAGCGTGAGTTGATAAATTCTGCAGCCAAAATTGTCTTCAGAGGGAGCGCTGCCAAAGGAGCATGAGCTCTGATCTGTACAGTACTGACAAAATATTATTTATATGGATGCAACTTTTATCAGTGAAATGGCAAAAAATCTCCAGTACCTGAAACTGCATGGCAGAACTTCTGCTGGAACAATTACACCAACGGTGAACAACACTTCATCTTACACCTGACCACATGCCCCAGTGCTGAAACAGCACAAACTGTAAGTCTGACCCAACACAGCCCGCTGCTGGTCAGCTTGCTGCTGTTGGTATGCTTGTAAGAGCTGACATTCTGCTGCCACCATGATGGCAAAGGAAAGGCAATCCCTGGGTGCTTTTCAGTTAACCTGCATGCCAATAAGCTCCCTAATGAAAATAAAATCACCACTCTTATCAACCTGATGATGTCTGAGAACATTGCCATGGTTCCCTGCCCACTAATCTGCCTTCCAAAACCAACCGTTACCTATCTGGATGTTTTAAATGTTATTTTTAATGTTCTAAATGTACCAATATAATTAAGGCTCTATAACATATACATACAGACAAGCATGGCAGTATAAGGGGACACTTAAATCTCCTAAAAGTTTTTTTCTCTACCTGGCAATCTGCTGAGAAGTCACAGGCAGGTGCCTCTTGGACAAGGACCCCCCAGCCTTGCTTCTGTCTAGGGGTAAGAGCATCCTGGCCTCCTTCTGCCTTTTTTTTCCCCCTTAGTTCCACAGTAAGTTGCAATGCTTCTTTTTTGTAATCTCTGTATTTTTGAGCTGCTTGGCCAAAATGCAGTCTTGCTGAAACTACAGCTGCTTTTTCCAGAGAAAGGAGATAATAAAAATCTAGTAATATCTTCACAAGAAATGCATATTAATTTCCAAATGTAATTTATATAAAGTTGTGATGTATGAAACAGATGATAATTCTGGCTGAAAAAAAGTTACAAGGAAAACCTGAGTAGGCTGAGAAGTTTCAGAACACAATTATTACACATTCTCAGTTAAAACCTGTGATAATCAGCCATGTTCTTCTTTAAATGACAAGGCTTAAAAGCCTCATAGTATTTGTGCTAGTTAGGTCAGTATCTTTGTGTTTTGATCATGAATACACATTTCAGTGCACATTTAAGGATCCATATAAAAAATGTACAAACTTCTTATATTAGCCATGACAGCTATATGCCAGTATTATAATTGGTGACTATTAAATAGCTGATATTTCTGTATAATAGCAACTGCCAAATGCTAGGAACTCAGCAATAATATTAGAATTGACTTTTCAAAAAGTTCATATAAGCCACCAAAATTATAAAGGACCAAATGATCATGACCTAGTGGCCATAAATTATTTTATCACCTTCACTTAACAGAGTACAAGTCTGGAGAAGATGTCTCCATCCAGGTACATGATAAAAGGCAACCTTTGCACTTTCTCTTGTTGCTTAATAGCAGTGGGGGAACTTAGCTGAAGTTCATTCATCATCATTACTAACTGAGGTCAAAAGTTTGTTTTATGTTTCATGGACATGATCAATATTTTTATTTGCAAACTGTTGGGACAGACACAGAGATTATGAGGTTCCGGATACAATACAGCCTTCCAGACAAAATATATTTATTGCTTTCTTTCCAAATTTTATACAAAGATCCTAAAGTGTTATGAGAGCCCAGCGATTCAGTGCTGACCCAACAGGTTGACAATTTCCAACAGTGATACCACCATAACAATAGTTACTACGGAAATGATTGCTTTTACTGTAGGAAAAAAAGCACCCATTCAGTGAATATTTGCATCTTCTATCACAAACTAACCAGAATTATTAAATCAGTCAACTCACTTACAGGAAGAAAATTTCTACCTATTCCTTTCCAATTAAATGCAAATTGCAATATATTCTTTTTCTTTACATCCCTCTGCCACTAGCACCTTTTCTTGCTAATTAGCCTTTGAGAAGACCTGCAAGAAATGCATCAATTATCTATCCCTAGAATACACAGTGCTATTCGACCAGTGCCCTGCAAGACAGGAGAATATTATGTGAGAAACAATTGAAAAAAACCTAAAACTGTTCAAGAGCATATGCATTTGCACCTATACAAAAAAGCAAAGCAGAAATCAAAGTAATACAATCATATTCAAAATTCAACATAAATTTTAGCTGCTTGGAAGTTATAAACATTTCAACAAGATAATCTGCCTTTTCTTCCCCTCCTCCTGCCTCTCCTCCCCCCCACCCCCAACACCTAGTTAAAAAATTTGCAGTGCAGAGCTTCAAAGGGGGAGCTCCTAAAGCAATACCACTGCACTATACTAGTACAACCTCCTAGGATTGATGCAGGAAATATTATGCATTGTAATAATGTCAGATTACATGACGGTGTCTTATAACATGGTAAAATCAATCCCCATTAGCAACACAAACTACTGTGGTGAAACACCCACTTTGGAAGTTTCAGAAACTGGGAAAAAAAAATACATCATTCTACTCTTATGATTTGTTGACACTGAAGGAATTGTGGTGTTCTAACAGATATGCCTATAAAAGTGCATTAAAAAAATCAGGCTACATATATACAACCCCAAACAAAACTCAGCCATATATTTCTAAAACATTTTTAGTGCAGGTTTGCTTCATTTAACCTGATCTTTGAACGTCTGCTTATCATAATCAACAAGCACAATGCTTTCCCTCTCAGCAACATGCTTTACCAAGATTAGTGAGTTTACCTTCATAATATCCACATTTCACAGATAAGGAGCAGACACAAAGCAATTAAGTCATGTAAGTCACAGAGGAAGCACAGGGCTGAACTGGAAATGACAAGCGGATCTCGTGACTCTCAAATCTGTTCTTCAGCCTCAAGGATTTCCTTCGTCCTCTCCTCTAACTCATTTCCTAAATCAAATCAGCTAACATATTTCCGAGTAGCACTGAGAATGCTGCAGGGAAATGTATTTGCTTTGCAGAAATAAACTCATCGGTCATATAAAAATGCAAGCGTGCTAAAACCAGAAAAGTGTTTCCACTAGTTTTCCAGTGCTTGATACTTAGGGGTGGCTGGGTGATGCTCTAATGCTGTCCCTTCTTTACTTCAGTATCTGAACTGGAACAGCAAGCATGTAGTGTATAATAAAGGACTATTCATATCCTCTGCCTCTTTTTAGAGGATGCATAGGCATTGATAATCCCTAAATAAATCCCTAAATAATTTCTAAGTTGACTCAGAACACCCCAGATCAAGTAGCAGGTCTAACAAAAATCCATTTTCCTTTTATTTAGCAAAGCAAGCAACTTTTTCCAGGCTGTCTTTGTAATATCCACTGGTGAACCTCAAAAGCCAGATGACAACCACAGGTTGAAAGTGGAACTTCATGCTAACAAAGCAAAACATAAAAAGCCACAGGCCTTTGCATCTCTTCAGTGTCTCTCCAGTCAGAAGTCCTCTGTTTCCCCCTCCCTCCACTCTTCCAGAGCAAAGCCTCATTGTCGCTGCCCAAGCTGAGGCCCAGCCGCTGGCAGGTCCCAGCAGCAGTCACAAACTCCAGCTCCTGTGGGGTGGAGCTGCCTTGGGCAACTCTAAGTCTGCAAACTATTACTTCCTAGAGCATGAAGTACGGGTGAGGCTGCTGCGGTTGAGCTTGGAGTAGGAAGAGTCAAAGCTGTTGTGCTCGGCCTCTTTCAGCACCCAGCCAGTCTCCCAGCCTGCCACAACATCCTGCTCAGCATCCCAGTGCCACAAGCAGCACAGCAGCCTCCGGATGCCAGAAAAGGGAAATGCAGATGATCTCAGAGGAAACTCTGCAGCTGCCTCTGCTCAATTTGGACATCACAACCTCCTCTTCCTCCAAGATGAATTTTCAGTGCTGACAAATCAACACTGTGCTCAATGTAAAAAACAAGTTACATGGCCAGAAGCGCTGTTCCACTCTCTGGGGTACCATGACTCCCGATCCCAGTGTGAGCAGCACCTGGGTATTACTGAGGTGTCAGAAGAAAGCTACAGCAGAGTCAAATACCTGACACCCTGGAAAGGTAGGAGCACAAATACAGTAGTGAAAGGGAGCAGCTTTGGGTTTGTAGCAATGCACAGTGGTTTCTGGTTTAGCTCTGGGCATGTGTTCCTCAAATTCGCTCTTTGAGCAACTGTGGAGACATTGTGTGAATGTATCCTGACTTGTGCAGAGCAGCTCAGAGAGTTTAGTGTAAATCCAGCGTCACTTGGTCTAATTGAAACCTCAGTTTTCTGCCAGAGAGCTGCTGCTCTGTCCCCAGACCCTGTAGCCAGCAAGACCAGAGTGCCATGGGAGTGGTGAGCCCTCACTCCAAATTACAAGCCCCATAGGAGTAAACCCCACTAAAGAAGTTCCCCCCCTTATTTACTTAATTAGTCTTCACAGTTTAGCGCATTTTCAGTTATATAGATGGTATTAAGCCACATTCTAAATTGCATGCAGGTGAATAAGAGGTGAATAAATCCAAAAAGAAGAGTTTAGAGAGCTGAAACCAGCTAGGTCCCAGCAGGTATGTTCACACCCAGCCCCACAGCATTCAGGAGCTTGTGGTAGGGATGAAGGATGCGCATCCTCAGCTCCTGGCTCCCTCATGCTCCTTTTGAGTATCAAACGTGACCACATCCAGCCACCACCCTTTGGTCCTTCTGAAGGACACTTTCTGAAGCAAGACACAGGGAGGATGAACAGTGAGGCCAGAGCTGAATCCTCTCTATATTCCCACCCATATAGCACTTCTTCCTCTTCACTTCTGTAAGCTGTTGCCCAAGTTAAGCCACTTGTGCGCAATTATCAGAGCCCAGAGACCTGTACAGGACAGACCAGCTCAACTCTCCCAACAGCTGAGCACTGGCTGACTGCACAACGTGGATTAGTTGGGACCACTGACTTCACACAGTACAAATATAAATGAGTTAACAGACAGGTCGCAGAGCACTTAAAATACAGTCTGCAAACAAAATGTGACTCAACCCTAATTACAGCAGTTACCTCTTCACTGTAATTTATCATTCACTTGTAGTCATGCAGATAAGGTATTTAACTAATAAAAAGTCTGGTGTACTGTGAAGCCAGATGCCAGCAAGGCAACTTAAATAGCAGGTACTCTAAGAGCTTGTGAAAAACTAGGTGAAATGTCAAATAACTTGATTTGTCATTTTGCAACAAAATCAGAACTGTTTTGTTTAGGCAGCCTTAGTTCTGACAAGGGCCAGTCCAAAGCGAAAAGTTTAAGTTTTTGTTACTTAAAGTGACATGGGAGTCTTCTTTGGGAAAGTAAAGACTATGCAAAACAGTTCAAATACAAACTTCATCATCTCTTGATGTATTTGAAAGCAACATATTGAATATAAGTGACAGTGGCATAAAGCAGAGGCTGGGAAAGCATGGGCTGTCACAGACAGGCTTTGGTGACTCACACCTCTGTTGCTTTAGAAGTGCTGAGGCAGGGACCCAGGCTGAGCTTAGTTAGCTCTTCCCTGGGCAGCAACCTCTGGCAGGACCAAGAACTGAGAAGACCAAACACTTCCCCTGCTTCAGTCCAAATCTTGCATTTTAGTGAAACCAATAAAGTGACAGAAGTGACAGCATCTCAAACCTGAATGACATAAGAAAAAAATCCCCAAAATATCAATTCAGGTAAATAGATGACAGCCTTGGGTGAATACTGCAAAGTCAGCTTTACAGTATTGGGGAAACACATAGAAATGCTTAGTTTCCACATTTGGGAAAATACAGAGATGGACCAAGTTCCACAGACTTCATCTGCCAACTAATCCATTCGATGAGTGGGTAAGGGCATAAGCTAGATCTGCTTCCAGCTACGGCAGCCAGTCCTGAAAGGAGAACATGTTTGAGCCTGACTGCTTAGCACTTTGTAAGCTCTGTACTGAAACACGTCTCCAAGCCAAAGATTTTAGGGGTTGTACTGGAATAGATACTGGCTTTTACATGAGAAAAGATGCATGAAACATGGGAAGAGTGCAGATTTGTCTGCCAAAACAGTGCTTTTAAGATAAAAAAGTCATAAAAATTCTAATCAAGTGCTTGACTGTCACAGGAACAACTTGCTGGATGGGTATGGTTCTGTAACACAGAATCACAGAATAGTAGCGGTTGGAAGGGACCTCTAGAGATCATCTAGTCCAACCCTCTGCCAAAGCAGGCTCACCAAGGGGAGGCCCCACAGGAACACATCCAGACAGGTCTTGAAAATCTCCAGAGAAGGAGACTCCAAAACGTCCCTGGGCAGCCTGTTCCAGTGCTCCATCATCCTCCCAGTAAAGAACTTTTTCCTCATG
>JAVSBS010003830.1:0-11522 GCA_033124195.1 Coracias cyanogaster | reverse complement strand
GGCTCATCTTCAGCCAGCTGTCAATCAACACCCCCAGGTCCCTTTCTGCCAAGCAGCTTTCCAGCCACTCCTCCCCAGGCCTGTAGTGTTGCCAGGGGTTGTTGTGGCCCAAGTGCAGGACCTGGGATTTGGCCTTGTTGAAGGCCATATAATTGGCCTCAGCCCATCAGTTCAACCTGTCCAGGTCCTTCTGAAGAGCTTTCCTACCCTCAAGCAGATCAACACTCCCACCTAACTTGACATCTGCAAACTTACTGTGTATGCTCTCAATCTCCTTGTCAAGATCATTTATAAAGACATTAAACAGGAGTGGCCCCAGCACTGTCCCCTAGGAGAACACCACTTTTGATCGGAATTCAGAAGTTATAGATGTAATTTGAATTATTTATTTTGCAAAATATTTCTTTATTCCTTGTAATCTGAAATATATATATTTAGATATGAACTAAGAAATTACGATATAATTTTTCATATAAAGTTTAAATCACATTCATACTTTGATATAAATATATTTTAACATACATTATTGTATCATTCCACATCTTTAAAATAAAGTGTTACTGTAAATGTTCTCATGTATTTGTAACAGGTATTTTAGTTGATCCTTGTTAGAGTTATCATTGTTCCGTTTATCTACTGGAAGAATATTCTCTTAGAAAACACACTGTCAAATCTCCTACAGACTTCTATAATTTCAGGCAGTGGTGCCACCATGGATTGTAATCCTGTCAGACCTAATAAGCTAAGCAGATTCAGGCTGAATTAATAGTTGAGTTGGAGACCTCCAAGGAACACTTCAGTGTTACAACAAGTTTTTTAGTGTTACTGACTCAGTGGTAGACACTATTATATGTGAGTTAGTACTGAACTAATGCTCCAGCCAGGGAATTCTAAAAGACACTATAATTAGGATGCAATGGACTGGAGTGCTCAGACATAGAGAATGGGAGACCAAATACGGCCAATGTGGCTGCAAGAGTTTTGATGTATGACGTGGAAAAAAAAAACTACTGGAAAAGATGAAAAAAGAAGCAAATTCCTGTTGCTAGCAGGAAAAACATGGAAAATGCTAACAGAGAATACAAAAATATCTTATGATTGGATAGTAAAGTATGAAATCATTAGAAAGCCCAATTGATGTGATGAGCTCCAGATCATTTTACTGATGCCTATGATGAATTTAGCTGATGTGTGGCTTTTAAAATGGTCTTCGAATCAGTCCACCAAGAGCCTTTACACAATTAAAAAGGAAAAAACATTCTGCTACAGTACTCTTACTGAAGTAAAGATTCTAAATTATATGGAAAAGCTATTCTAATATTTTTAAGTTCTGGGTAATTAGTAAAAAAGTTTGTCTATTTTTATGCATGGTTTCTCCTTCACAGAGTAAAAAGTCTCATCTCTTTTCTCATAGACAAGTATCTTGGAAAGAAAGTAGAGGACAGTGAAACTCTGTATCACAAAATAATTTCTTAGTTTTACAAGGTAGGCATTATTTGCATATCTGTAACTATGTCTCAAAATCAGCTTACTTTTCTTTTTCCTAACAACTAACACCATCTTTCATACCAAATAGATCTTATTTCTGGCTGGATATTTTCTTTGAATTTAAGATAAAATAAGCAACACTCACAAAAAATTTACAGAAGTTGATGCCCAAAGACACAGTCTGTATTAAATAAACAGGGTCTCTCTCCAGACCTCAGCAAGGAATGTGCTGTGGAAGATGCTGGGAAAATTGATAAGCAAGTGCTACTCTAAGATTGAGTTGATATATTAACAAAGGAAGACAAGAAATGGGGGATAAAAAAACAAAAAAAGGTGATGTGATAGTCCTGAAGGGCAGTATGTCCAATCATTGGACAGAGTTTCCATCAATGTTTCAGTGGAAGCCTTCTACATAAGAAAAAATTTGGGATTTTCCCCATAAATTCATAATACTGAACTCCACTGGTCAACTTTCTAATCACTCAGACGATAAGTAATTTTGACAGAATACTTAGCAAGGCAATGCTCATGTAAATTATTAAACATTTGCTGATAATATTCAGTGAAGTGCATATGAGAAGGTAGAAGTGCATTGAATATTATAAGTATTAGATGTCAATACAACTTCTCAGTATGTACTGAAGTTATATGGAAGGTAATGTTTTCAAAAGATTGCTATGGAACATTCTAAAAGTTTTATATAAATTATATTAGACCTTTGTTTCCTGAAGACAGGAATAAAACTCTAGAACCAACCATTTTCTCAACCAAATATTCAACAGCAAAGCAGTGTGACTCAGATTATTTTTCTGACTGTCATGCTACTGGAGATGTGATAAATGTGAGAGTCTGATTGAGCATTATTTCCCTGATGCTTTCACAGCTCATGATAGAAAACAGTTAGTCTTGCAATATTCTAGCAATATTTTCCCTCTTAAAAGTAGAAGCATAAAACTTTTCCTTGTATGAATTTAGCCTCAGAATCATGAATAAATCATTATTCAGTACAGCACAATGCATTTATAAATTGTGCATGATGATTCTCTATTTCAGGTGATTCTAAGCATCATCCAAAGGCAGCGCTGTTGCTGTTAGCAAATGAAAAATTGTTGTAGATAAAATGGAAAAGGAATGTCTCTTGGTGAATGTTACATAAGTGGATTCTACCAATTACAGAGACTAAGGGAAAAAATATTGGTATAGTAACACTGAAAATGGTTTAGGTATTAGAATTATAGAATCATAGGATCATTTGGGCTGGAAAAGACCTCTAGGATCATCAAGTCCAATGTTCATCCAACATCTCCCTGACCCCTAGACCATGTCTCAAAGCACCACATCTACTCATTTTCTGAACACCTTCAGGGATTGTGACTCCACCACTTCCCTGGGCAGCCTGTTCCAATGCCTAACTACTCTTTCAGCAAAGAACCTCTTTCTAATATCCAATCTAAACCTCCCCTTGGGCAACTTGAGACCGTTACCTCTTGTCCACCTTTTCACACTTAGTTGTCTAATTAATCACAGTCTTTTTGGACATTTTTATTATATCCATTTAAAAAAATAATTAATTATTTATAAAATTAAATCTATTTTGCTCATTCAGAAGTTATTACTTTACTGAGATATTTCCCAAGACTTGTGTCCAGTGATGGTTTATTTTACACTCTCCCATTTACAGAGAACTTTTTTCCGTTTTTTTTCCCCCATTTCTTAAATCTGTAAATTTAGTTCCAAAATTCAACCATTTTGCATTTTCAGATCAAGATCTGACAAGAATTTAATGTGAAAAAAATTCTGATTAAATTTTGTAGACATCAGCAGTTCTAATATGGGTGTGGAACGCTAGTTCTTGTATATACAATTAACTTTAGCTAGAGAAGTTGCTTTAAAATCCTTGAACAGATAAGTTTCCTAAACCTAGAGATTTCTTATGGATTACCAGTTTACAAACATTATTCATCTTTACTGATTTACAGGGTGTCCTCTGTGAAAAATAAGCCATATCCCTCTGTATTATAATGATAAGTAGTCTGCAGATGAGAAAGCATTGTTTATTCAGGCAGACAATGTAATAAATACAGTCTTTGTAACCGAATATGGCAGCTTGCCAGGAGATAAGGTTCACCAGAGCACTGCCTATTTGAATGCATTTCTCTATATTTCTTGTGAAATAACAATCCTTACATTTCTAACTGCTCCCTCTGGCACTTAGGCAGTTTGGGACACACTGGTCAGACAGAGAATGACCACCCAACAAAGAGCAGAAAAGCTGGCAGATGGGACAAGAACAGATGTTCTACCCTGCCCATTTCATAAGCCTTGAAAACTCACAAGATTGTTTGCCATTGAGTCATGGATGGCTGGAAGTGCCCATGGGAAAATACCAACAGGGATTAATATTTGCCAGTGCTAGAAGATATGAAAGCCCATAAGCAAGATTTCCAGTAAGTGTTTGCAAAAGAAAAGAGCATTCTGTATCATCATAAAAGTTACTTCTCAGTCACACTCTGTGCAATACTGAACAAAACACTTCTGTTCCCCAGTAGAAGTCTACAGATCAGAGATATCGGTTCTAAATCTTAGTAAATATGTTCAGCCATGAAGTATAGGTTATGGCTCTAGCTAGTTAATCAAATGAACATTGAAGGTAGCAGAGCAAAGAACGTGGCGAATATTTAAAATTGGAAGTGATTTCTGTAGGACATAAAAAACAGACCAGTTCTTGCCCCATCACCCCCTGTGAATATAATTCATCCATTTGCATTAGCTATTCAAGGTCAGTTAATTTTCTCAAATGGTAGGTATTCAAGACATTCATATGTGGCTGACAACGGATGTATGGAAGACTTGTGCCTTTCTGAAAAGGCAACTAAAGCCCCACAGACGGTGTGTCAGATAACATTAGGTGCTGATGAGTGAGCGTCAACTCTATGAAATGGTATACAATCCCTCATCTTGCATGGCAAAAAGATTCATAGTGAGAATGACCTTCATTCTCACTAACAGACTGTCTCAGAAGGAAATCTGACGATCTAACTGCTGCTCTGGACTGAAAATTTCTAGATCTGAGGATTAGGAACATATTTGCAAGGATTATTCCAATTCATTCTCATGGCTATTCACTCTGTCTCTGTTGACTTAATTACTTTTCCTTGCTTTTTCCCTATTTTTCTGACCGCTGTTCAGTTCCTGATCACAACGTTCACAGCATTCATATGCCTGTGTTGTGGACAGGGCAACCCTGTCATTTAATGGCAGTCAGTTTTTCCTCTGGCTTTGAGTCTAAAATTTAATCATATATGTAGTTCTTCTTCACAGTTACTCATGATAAAGAGTATGTATTTCAGAATTTATACAAATGTAAAACCCAACTTACTATGCTCTGACTTGCTTTCCATATGTTATTGCTCCTACTGCCTCACTAATTTAAATGTTCACATGAAAAATTTATAACACCATTATAATCCCTTTCTTTCAGTAGGTGTAAGTACCCGTGAAGGAACCTAAGTTCAGATGAATTTCTGTTTAAAAAAATATCCTTAGCTTCCCTAGAGGTCTTAAATAGGTAGATCATCCTTCTCTCTAAATTGGAGAGATATGGAATCGATGGGTAAACTGTTCAATGGATAAGGAACTGGCTGGATGGTCACAACCAGAGGGTAGTGGTCAATGGATCGATGTCCAGACGGAGATGTGTGACAATTGGTGTCCCTCAGGGGTCCGTGCTGGGACCAGTGTTGTTTAATATCTTCATCAGTGATATAGACAGTGGCACTGAGTGCACTCTCAGCAAGTTTGCAAAGTGGTGCTGTTAACATGCCAGAGAAACAGGATGCCATCCAGAGGGACCTAGACAAACTAGAGAAGGGGGCCCATGTGAACCTCATGAGGGTCAACAAGGCCAAGTGCAAGGTCTTGCACCTTGCAAGGTCAGGACAATCCTCACTATCAATACAAGCTGGGCGATGATGTGAGAAAGAGCAGCCCTGTGGAAAAGGACTTGGGAGTACTGGTGGACAAAAAGCTGGACATGAGCCAACAATGCGTCTTGCAGCTCAGAAGGCCAATTGCATTCTGGACTGTATCAAAAGAAGCATGCTTAGTAGATGAGAGAGGTGGTTCTGCACCTCTAGTCTGCTTTGGTGAGACCTCACCTGGAGTATTGTGTCCAGCTCTGGAACCCTCAACACAAGAAGGACATAGACCTGATGGAGCGGGTCGAGAGGAAGGCCACAAAAATGATCAGAGGGCTGGAGCAACTCTCCTATGAACACAGGCTGAGAGAATTCGGGTTGTTTAGCCTGGAGAAGAGAAGGCTCTGAGGAGACCTTATAGTGGCCTTCCAGTACCTGAAGGGGGCCTACAAGAAAGCTGGGGAGAGACTTTTTGCAAGGGCATGTAGTGATAGGACAAGGGGCAATGGGTTCAAACTAGAAAAGGGTAGATTTAGATTAGACATCAGGAACAAGTTCTTTACTATGAGTATGGTGGAATACTGGAACAGGTTGCCAAGAGAGGTGATAGAGGCCCCATCCCTGGAGACGTTCAAGGCCAGGCTGGATGGGGCTCTGAGCAACCTGATTTAGTTAGAGACATCCCTGCTGACTGCATGGGTGTTGGTCTAGATGACCTTAGATAGTCCCGTCCAACCCAAACTGTTCTATGATTTTATGAGTCTACATTACCTTACTAGAGAGAATCTCTGAACCTATATGGAATTCTAACCTGCAAATTCTCATGGGCTTCTCTACCACATAGCAGAAACTTACCCTACTCAGTGCAAAGATCTGTTAACATTACTGTTGTCAGACCTTCTCTTTTATAAAATTGTTCTTTAAGAATAATAATTTGCTTTGCTTTTTTTTTTCATGATAGAGAGCACCTCTCCTTACCATAGATTTACCTCACTAATTCTTTGTGTTGGGACGAGCTTCACAGATTGAAGCAGAAATATCAGAAACAGAGTTATGATTAATTTCCGAGTATGACCACACTAGATTTCTATTGTGGAAACCTAGTAAACTGTTAGCATGTTCCATGCTTTATTTTGGCCCAGACTCTTTCGAGGTCTCAAGAGCCTATTTCTACATAATGCTTTACTTAGAAATCTGTGAAGGTCACCAGTATGATTATCTTTCACTAATCAGAAGTATAGAAACTCTGTTTTGCTCTTAGCATTTATTCTTGATAGTTATTCTCTATAGAAATATTAATCCACAATAGATGCTTTATTAATGACTTCTTAACTAGCAGAAAAAAGCATAGCATTGTGCTATGGCCATTTTCATCCTACGGAAAAAAAACCCTGCAAATTATGATAACAGCAATATTGTGATATTATGGAACTTTTATAGAATAGTCGGTACATTTATTACATGTATATTCCCATAATATTATGAAGTCAATAGGTATATGTTTATAACATTTATTTCTTACAAAGATTCTTCTATATTTCATATTTATTCATGCTTGGATGCATCTCTTCACCCAGGTATTTTATTAAAATTACAGGTGAGTGAAGCCATAAATTTCAACATGTCTCCACTCTGAAGCAGTCTATGAAGCAGTGGATTGGAAGCATAAAATAAAGTTAGTAGAATCATGTCATATTCTACTGGGAGACATACTTTACCCTTCAGCAGCATATTAGAAATGAATGTTTTAGACATTGAGGAAAGGCATACAGTAGCTTCTTCCCAGGAGATATATTTCTCTGCCTAAAGCAGAATTTTCCTCTTGGCAGTGTGTTTCAGAACTGGCAAGTTCAACAGTTTATTCTTTTTAGCATTTGCATTGCATTCTTCCAAGTTGGAAAAATTTAAAAATTCTGTCATACTGTTAGGATTTTTTACATATAGTTTTAGTGCACATGGGTAAGATTGGCCATTTTTCCCCAAAATGGACTATTTTGGCTACTAGGATGTCATAATTTCATTATGTAATTTTAACAGTATATTCATATTGCATTATCTCTCTAGTTCCTAGTCAGATATTCAAAACAAATTAGAAAGAAAAATCCAGAAAAGTTTGAAAAGTAATCTTGTTTGAAGGAGAAAGGTCATAGCATATTTGCAAGGTATGGTTTATATGCTGCAGTCCTCCTCCAGTGTTTACTTAGCAGGAACCTCTAGCAGAATACTACCTCTCCATTAGATATAGAGCACAATTAGTGCTTGTTCTCTAGGACCTTCTTGTAGATGTTCATCATCAGAACATGAATTACTAACTAAAAAAAAAGAAAAAGAAGGTGACTCTAAGGGACAGAAATTTCAGGGAATATACTCTCAGGATTTCTATACAGGAGAGTGAAGTTCTGGAGTAATGAAGTTATCTTTTCCACATTTAAGGGAGGACAAGCAGTACAATGTGCATTTTTTTTTTTCTTTTTACCTAGGTATCTACAACTCTTATGGCAATGTTCTCACTATACTTCTCTGATAAATTATTGAGGTGAAAAGTTAGGTTATTGATTGTTCGCATGAAATGGAGAACTACTTTGCACCCGACTATGATACTGTCATCGAGTTTAACCATTGCCATTGCAAGTTCTCTTGTTTACTGAAGTTATGTTGAGCATCAAGCTGATGAAAGGCTGGAGGTGTGTGGGGAAAGGATTAAGGGGAAAGACAGAAAACACCTGTAGTGCATCTTATCAAAAAGGAAGAGGTACTTCCTTTCAACTCTCAGATATTTGGACTCTAGTGATACAGGTACAAGACAATTGGATGTGACTAACATGAGAGATGTTGTGGAAGCAGAAGCAACAAGGACAAATCTGACATTTGTTCTAAATATATGAAAAAACACCCCAACATTCAAACACCTCTGCTGCAAGTTTAAAATTTTGAAAACCTCACCTGAAATTTGCAAAGGATGTAGCTACGCGTTAGTGAATCAAATGACAGTGTAGAACAGGGGTCCTCAAACTATGGCCCACGGGCCGGATACGGCTCCCCAGGGTCCTCAGTCTGGCCAGCCGGTATTTACAGAACTCGCAACCCCCCCTGCCCCCCATGGGGTTTGGGGGGGAAACCAAGCAGCCGCAGATGACTTCCTGCCACTTAATCTGTGCGCTGGCTTCTGCAGCCCCCAAGTGAATCGCCAGAGCCCTGGCGTGGCAAAGTTCCTTCAGCCCCTTCTGGCCACCCTTTCCGGACTGTGCGGCCGGGCTCAGGAGGCGGGCCGCGGCATCAGCGAGGTGGGCGACTCCCCCATTGTTTTTTTCCAAACTATAGTCCAGCCCCCCACAGTGTCTGAGGGACAGTGAACCGGCCCCCTGTTTAAAAATTTTGAGGACCGCTGGTGTAGAATTTCCTATGATAAGATATTTAACAAGAGGATACAAGTTGCCATGCAAGTGTGCAACTGCAGCTGAAGGGAGGAGTGAGAATATGTGAGAAAAACTATCCTGCAGATACCCAGGAGAGTGAAGACGGAGGGGAAGAAGGTGCTTCAGGCACAGGAGTAGACATTCCCCTACAGTCCACAGTGAAGACTGGCTGTCCCCCTGCAGAATATGGAGGCTAACAGTGGAGAGATATCCACCTGCAGCCTGTGGAGGACCCCATGCCGGAGCAAGTGCATGCCTGAAGGAGTTTGTGGACCCCATGGGAATTCCTTGCTGGAGCAGGCTCCTGGCACAAGCTGTGGACCCATGGATAGAGAAGGCCACGTTGGAGCAAGTTTCCTAGCAGGACTTCTGACCTCGTGGTGGGCTCATGCTGGAGCAGTCTGTTCCTGAAGGAGTGCGCCCTGTGGAAAGGACCCACGTGCTTTTAAGATCCGGTTGTATTTCTCACCATCCTACTTTGATTCAATTAACAAATCAGTGGTGGTGGTGTTGTTTAAATTAAATTGATGCTTGGTTGTGTTTTTTTTCCCCAAGTTGAGTCTGGTTTTTTTGCCAATAATCCTGTTTGGTGAGTGACTCCTCCTTATACTCGTCTCCTTGCATTTTGTTATGTTTTCTCCTCTCCGTCTCACTGGGATTAAAAAGAGTGACCGAGTGGCTGTGTGGTGTTTAGTTGCCAGCTGCATGGGCCTGAATCTTCGCAATAGTTTCACCCATCTCATGAATGAAGATTTAAAGAGGAAAATCAAAGGAATAAGCGCTCCAATGATTATTTTATTTAGACTGTAAATTGATTTCGTCTGTAAAAGCCTATGTTAAATACCCTTTATTTGACTACTTTATCTCTGTTACCTTATTTAAATTTTTTCTATACACTTTACTATACATTTCTAAAAAAAAATAGCTACTTCAGCCTTTCACCTTTAAAAAATATAGATAATAATAAAAATAGATAAAACTGTTAATTTTAGATAAGTTCAACAGCCAAATTTTAGTCTAAATATGACAAAAAATATTCACCTAGATTTTTTTACAGGGATGGTGAAAAGTTATAGAACATAAAGATTACATTGACAAATTGGGGACAGTCATTGACTTTTCTACCATTAAGTAATTAATTGATAGAGTGAGAGAAACATGACAAGGTATACATACCTAAAATGCATGACCATGCAACTTTTATCTTTGCTTTACTTTTCCAAGCCAATTTGCTGTCAGATACAGTGCCCAAATCAAATGCAACCTAAAATAAGGACCATATTTTCTTAACATGTACATGAAGCACAGAGCAAACTGTTGGGGTATGTACTACAGAAAATTTGTAACAGATTTGTTTTGAGCACTAGTAGATTAAACTTTTAGATCATTGGATACATAGTATTCAATAGTATCCCAAATAATATAGTATCTGATATTATACAAGAAAAACATATTAATGATATGTTTTATAGGAAATCATAAAATTAAGGTTATAACTGCAGAAACAGTTCAGGTTGGACCAAAACAAATGAGAATGTAATGACTCTTAAGAGAAAGGTTAATATGACTACTCTGTGTTGAAGCCAGAATAAAGATCTGTAACATCAAGCCACTTTAGTGGGGTTTCATACTTTAATTGTATTTGGAAGTCTTTAGTTGTCGTGTATTAGAAAATGGCATTCAAAAATCACTCCCTTAGCAAAAGGATTGGAGAAATATTACAACTGTTTTTATGAAACCCGGTGCTGAAGTCAGTTTTGGATCCAATCAGATGAGCTATGGAGCTCACTTGCTTGTTCCTTTTTGTTCTTATGTGATGATCCGATGAAGCATTTCTGACAGGATGAGTTAAAGCTGTGAGAAGGGACCGTCTCAGGTTTCTCAAACATATGCTGAAGACTGCAGAAAACCTCCAGTGTTTAAAGCTAGCTTTTATTAGAACAAAAAATACCAAATTATAACAAAGGCATTCTTTAAGAAAGTGAAAATGGAAATCCTCAGTTGACACATTAAATAATAGGTTTGAAACATACATTACAAACAATGTGCAAATAGCAAAAAAGGAGGTTTTAATCTATCATGGATGAGCACAAGAACCATAACAGCTTTGTACTAAAAACACTACAAAGGTTGAAGTTTTTAGTAATTCTTTCACTTTACTTTCAGGACTTTGATAAAGTTGCAAGTTTTGGACCATTTTCTTTAAGAGGGATTTCAGTAGTAGTATAAGACTATTATTTTTTTTCGCCCCTGTAAATAATAGTTTAAATTTCTTTTTCACTTCCAGTTTTTAAATATTATCTGATTTATTTAATGATGCATGGCTTCCCTGCCTTATTTATGCTCAGTGTATCAAAAACTACTTTACTCAAAGCTTCTGGGCCTTTAGGAAATATAATACAATTAGATCAGTAGTCTTGTTTCCCAGTCTTTTTTAGAATGGTACATAAAAATTGCATGCAGTGCTTTTTTCATATCCTTATCCTAGAAAAAAAAAACAAAATAAATAAGATTCTTACAGCAATTTTTAGTTTAAAAGAGTGTTGGGGGTTAGATTTTCTTCCCTTTTATTCTTTTTACATATAGAATTATTTCCCATAAGTTACTAAGGGAAGCATTTTTGTTGCCACCATTTCCTGTGTAAAGAGGTCATCTCGAGAGATCGAGATATTCTCCGAGATTTGGGGCTGATAAAACAGGG
>JAVSBS010003829.1:37811-52348 GCA_033124195.1 Coracias cyanogaster | reverse complement strand
GCTCTGGCAGGGGGGCTGGACTAGGTGATCTTTGAGGTCCCTTCCAACCCCTAACATTCTGTGATTCTGTGATTCTGAGTTCATAATTTACATGACTGGGAACTGACAGTTTCCATTTTTACATATTGTGAGGGTTTTTTTCGGAACCCCAGCTGTGACCATCGTGTGGTCCTCTTTACCTGGGCTTGATGGCCACTGGGAGAGTATGCTCTGTCTCTTAGCAAGGATCTGCAGAACTTTCTGTTTCATTCCTGTGCAGACTAGAAAGAAACTTGGAAAACTCTTCCCTCTCACTGCAAATCAGACAGCTCCTTTTTGGATAATCTGTGCTAGCACAGCTCCTAGGGAGCAATTTTGGCAGGAGGGGTGGGTGTGTGAGGGGGTGTGCGTATTTCCAGATTTGCACCCCCCATCAAGCTTTTGCCCTTTTTCAAGCCTGCCTTCTTTCCTTTCATGTGGTGCCTCACCATGTTTCTGCTCACAGGCACACCCTTCCTTGTCTCCCTCGTGAATTGCCCTCTGTCTCCTGGAGTTTGCTTTCTTGCAACCCGCTGCAGGGCTGTTGCTTTGCTCCAGCAAAGCCTGCTGTGTCCCCCACTAACCCACCCGTGCCAGTTTCCTTCTTTCCCTGCTACTGCTTTCTCCCCAGCTCCAGCTCCATGGGGAAGGAGATGACAAACTGTCACTTTCTCAAACACCCTCTCCTCCACTAACTACTCTTAAAGAGCCAGTGGGATAAACGAAATTCAGCATTCGAAAGGCTCAACTCCTCCAGAAAATATTCCACCCACAAGTGGGGAGCTTCAAAATCCATTCCTAGCAGTTAATGCTCCATCCTAAATGACATAGCTTTTCAGTAGTGACATGTGCATTGATCTGCATTACAAAAATAAGAGAAATAGCACTTCTTTTCAGCAGCAGATAATTACCAGCATACATCAGGTTCCCTCCTGCTGATACCCACAGGGTGGAGGGGATGGGAGTGGGCATTAGGTGGAGGGGACGTGGCCAGCTTGCATGTTCAGCTAGATAAATAATATCGATTGGGATTTGTGTAGAGCCCTGGCAACACCCCTCCTTGCTGGTTTGATTAGCCACAGGGGTACCTTCACTACAGTTACAGGATTTCACCCCAGCCATGTCTTCCACACAAAGGTGCGAGTTAGGCTGCAAGCAGAAGCAAGCTGAGAGCTGAGAGGTTCTTCAGCCCTTATCAGAAAAGATCGGAGCCAGGTGGCTGTGGCCCGGGTGGCAGAGCTGGATGAATTATGGGGCAGAGACGTGTAAGATATCCTCCCACCCTCCATCTGGGGGCACATAGGCACCCTGGCATAAGTGCAAAACTTCCCTCTCTCCCTTCCCTTCTGCCCTTCTGCACACATGTATTTTTGAGGCTTAGGAACTGCGTGAGGTAATTCCTGATGGCTAATTGCCAGTTTTTGTAGTCTGCATGAGAAGAGGACATGCATTGCTGGAGCAAGGGTCTGCCTTAGGTGGTCGAATTGTCCCCCTCTCTGCGACTTGGCTCTGGGTCCCCGATGAGCAGCCACCACCCCGTGCAGGTGAGTTCAGCTTTGCAGAAATTTCTGAACTCCTCTGCAACGAACCTCCCTCGGGCAAGAGACACTTCAAATTTTTGCGAGGGAAGGGGTGCCACTCACCAGCTGCCAAACGGCTGCACTGCCCTCCGGCGGGACAAGGGCCTTTACTTGACTCGCCTCTCTTTGGGGCAGGTGTCTGAAAAATCACTGCTGTCATTTTTCTGGCTGAACCACCAGTACACAAAAAACCCCTTCATTTTCACAGAAGTGCTGGAGAAACGGCGGCTATCGGGGAAAGGGTCTGCAGCTGCCTACGTGGGACTTTCCCATTTCTCACTTCATAGTCTGTCATTCTTTAGAGGCACATAAAGCCTATGGCAGTGGGACTGAAAGTGCTCGCTGGGTCTAAGCACGCTTCAGTGTGTTACATCGACTGAATTTCCTCTCATCAGTGGATGCAGTCTGCCGTGAGAAAGTTTTACTGTCTCTGAATCCTTATGAAAACATTCTTAGATAATTGAGACATTCCCAAACAATTAAGGTAACCAGATGTGTCTGTTATTTGTAATTACCTGAACATGAATTCTTTCTTCAAGAACAGTTCCGGGTTTTTTTTGTGCTTTTTGAATTGCTCTAGATAATGGATAGGAAGATTAACTCCTCCAAAAAGTAACCGGTGGTTTGTACCTGGTACGTCTCCTTCTGATGCAAAATCACCTCCTCCCAGAATTAGGTACTGGCGCTGAACCAATATGTGAAATGAACTTTCCAGTTCTGCTGTACTTGTGATCCACAGCCTGCAGTGCCCTTTCAGGTGACACTGTGGAGTGAACTCTGAGGCTTAATGTCTGCGAGCAACCCATGAAGAAGATGCTAAAATGATCTCTTCGAGCAGGGAAAATTGCTGAAGGCTCAAAAATGGTTTCACAAACCACTTTGTTAAGTAGCACGGTTTGAATAAAAGTGCTTTTGCACATGCTGCATTTGCACCTAGAGAGCTTCGGCAACATTTTCCTTTTAGAAAGCGCCCGGCTTTCACTGCATTGCAGCACATGGAGCGAAGGAAGTCAAAGCAACCCTGATAAATTCAGTGTCGGAAAGACACCTCTATGTTCGGTCCCTCTTCCTTCTACTGCTCCAGTATCAAGTGAGACTTGGCCCACACCTCAAAACTGTTATTTTCACAGCAGTAGTTATGACTACTTTTTGCAAAACATGTGTCTTTGATATATTCCACCTTCCTCACTTCATCAGAGCTTTAATCAGAATTAGCCTTTCACACCGAGCACTGGGTTATGCATTTGCCCATCCCTTTCCAGAGCAGCCTCCTTCTCTGCTGCTTGCTGCTTGGTGGGCTGCCCTCCTGCTGTGTCTTCAGGTTGTGCTGTAGACAAGTGTTTCACTTGGACCTTCCCTCCACTTCCATGTACTGCAGGCTTTTTGTTGGCAGGACCCTAAATTCAGTTCCTCGATCCCTTGTGATTTTGCTCTTTGTCTCCAAACCAGAACTTTTCCCTGTGCATTTCTTTCTCTCTCTTTTTTCATTTTTTAAACAACTGAGAGCTCTACCAATGTGCTCAATGTATTTTCCAGCTGGCTTTCAACTTTTCAACATACTGAGGAACTCCTATATCCATTACTAATCACAGCTATTATCCTTGTCTTTGGTACATATCTTACTGCTCATGCTTTTGTCATCTGATATTTGGGCACTGTAAACAGGAAGGTGGGGAGTGTCCAAGTACCGTGGTTCTTGTCTACTTTTCCTCTCCTGTTTAATCCACTTTTACTATATAAGTCAATGGCCTCATCATTTTCTTCTCCCCTGACAACTTGCTCCTATTCTGTGTATTTACCTGTGCCTATTATTAATAGTGATAAGGCTAATGGTGATGATGTCACCTCCAGTCATTCCAAGAGAAGTTTTTTTTGCAGGAAAAAGAAGAAAAGTAATTCTTGCACAGTACTCTGTGAATACTTGGTGACTGGTGAGTTCAGTATGGAGGTTTTTTTTCTTGAAGCTCATTCAAACCTTCCTCTTTCTCTTGACAGTTTTGCCCCGGGCACTGTTATTTTTGTTGTCCCAAAGGAATATCCTTGAATCTGTTAGTCATGTACGTATCAGCTGAGACTTCTGTCACCACTTTCCAGTCTGCTGAGGACTTAAAGATCACAGCATTGACTTGGTGCTGAAAATAAATGGGCCTTAGAGATAGTTTGGAAGACTAGTGAGAAATGCTTGTTTTCACTCCTGCTGACTAGTTAGAAGGTCTAGTCAATATGAGGTAAGCTTCCTCCTCTCTCCTGCATACAGTGAGTTATGACAACGTTGCCCAGGTTTGAAGAGTACCTAGTTGTTAAACTGCCACCTCCCTCTCCTTCAAAAGTAGAAGGCATCATTTAGTTGGTACTTGGGAGCCAATGATGTGTTCAGGAAGCTCTGAGCATTTTTCATCCTTGGCAAATGTAAAGCAGGATTTCTGGTGCATGGAGGCAGTTTATCACTGATTTCTTCACCAGATTCCTTCCATCCTGATTTTCCTCAATTGAACATGTCCTTTTTAGGTCTATGGGAGCATTGGACATGTTCAGGATGGCCAAAAACACATCGGCAGCTGTGGGGACCAGGGAATTAGGTACCATTTCCAGGAGACCTGCTTTTTATAGCTCGTCTCCACTCTTCTGGTACGTTTCCCAGATTTCTCAGAGGCCCCATTTACCACAAGCTACTTGTATCATTGACTACCTGTTAGTTTGGTAGATGGGCCTAAATTTCTCATGGCAGTGCATATATTGTATGTATTTTGTGTTACAAGAGAGGAACGTGCACCTTTCTTTTGTGTGGTCATTTTGTGGGTAGTCTTTAGCTCCATGTGGCAACCTTTTGAGCTGAACTTTGCACTGGTGGGATAAGGAGTTTTATCTAAAGCAAACCATGTGCTGAAGTCTTCCTTCAGGTGAACTAAGATTTTACAAAGCCCAGCTTGGGATTTCAGGAGTGGCTTGAAGGCCTATAATGAAATGGAGAGTTACACAAAAGGATTTAATTTTAATGGCATTGTGTGTGAGAGCAAGAGGGAGAAGGCTGGAGTCTAGTCACACGGAACCAAAATATAAGTGAAGGGAGGCAGTGGGAGAAGAAAATTGGGCTAGGTCACAAAGATAGCAAAAAAATGTCACAAAGAACAAAAAGACAAGACAAAAGCATGAAGCATAAAGCAAGCTAGTGGAAAAGTGTTCGGTTCTGGGGCAAGAGTGAGGCGAGAAGGGGGAGGAAAGGAAATTAAGCCTGAAACTATTTATCTAGCTACCAAAGAGTTGCTTTTCTTCCCTTTTCTTGGAGGTTTCATTAAAATGTGTGAATGCCCTTTTTTCCCAGTAGTTTCTGAGTGTCTCTTTGTACTAACAGTAAAGCAGACATCATGGTCCTATGGTGAGCAACACAGAAGGTGTGGCTGGAAGTATCTAGAAAAACAAATCTGAGGAATATGCCTCTTTATCAACATCTAAATGTTTTGTCAGATGCCAGTTGGTCTCAGGGAAATGCATTCCTCACAGGAACGCTTCTGGAGAAGCACTTGAGGGTTTAGCAGGGCCATGAAAAGTGCTTCAGGCTTGGGACTTCCCATTTCCAGGTCCTCCACACTGATTGCACACCTCCTTCTCTCTCTCTCTGCCCAACAGTTCCCACAGAGAGAAGATGTCAGTTCACAGCCCCTGCCTCATAAACGCACTGTGCGATTCATTGCCTGTGATTTTCCAACATGTTATTTTCCAACACAAGGTGGAGAAGCGTGACAGGGCCAAGCCAAGGATGGCTGAGGACCGTCCTGGCCATGGGGGTACTGCTGAGACCCCTGCACCAACAATGTTTGGACCTGTTTACCCAGCCTGCCCTCGTCAGAGATCTTGTATTTTCAAATGAATATTTTAAGGGAAGGGAATTGTGTAGATTGTTAGTGTAGCTTATTAGGTTTTAAAAATTCATGTTTCTAAATTCCCAGCATTATTTTCCCCTTGCTTTGAAGAAAATAAAAAAGTGGGGGAAAATTCTCTTTTCAATAAGGGCTTAATTGTCTGTTTCCTCTGGAAAGCCCTCTGAATTGAAACTCCTGTCTCCACAGCGCTACCTGAGCACTTTCCGATTTTCTTCTCTTGAAGTGTCTATTGTACCGTTTGTCTCACTGTGAAGCTTTTAGCTTGAACTGAACATTTGCAGCCAGACAGAGGAATTTAATCTAAGCAGCATGTTATGGACTTGTCAGGCTCCAGTATTCATTAGGGGCTGCACTGATGCCAAACACTTCTGACCATCAACATGAACCTAAGGGTGAGGCTCATCTCATGCCACTGTAGCCACCTAAAAGCTAAGCTGCCTCTTTAATCGCTGTGACATTGCCAAAGAGAGATCTACCAAAGGTGAAATCTCCTTCTCTCGCTTCTCTTTGGCATTTTTGGACAGGATCAATCTCCCTCTGTGTTTGTTAATGGTGGGCTTGGACTGGATGCCTCCCTCTGGCACAGCTCAAGCCATGTGAGGTGAAGCCTGTGACATGGAGTTTCAGATGGAGCTTCAGCTGTTGGAGTAGTGTGTTACTCTGAGCAACCCAGACTCTGATTGGTACGGACAGGCACCTGAATCCGGCACAGTTTTGCAACAAGGGACAATAATGAATACGAATGGTAGATCAGTTAAATGACAGATAATTCACCTGCCCACCAAAACCTCAAAGAGCCATTGGGTTGGAGCTGCTGTAGGTCTGTGAAAGAGTCTATGCCCCAGAAGGACCCCATAGTGCTGGCAGACAGGAGCACCAGCACTAGAAGATCGTTTAGGACCTCTCTACTGTTACTGTCAGTACGCAGGTACATTGCAGGAACGTCCCTTCAAGTACTGCTTAGAAACTGTCCAGAAGGCATAAAATATGCTAAGCAGCTGCTAAAGGGGAAAAAAATAACATGTGGCAGAGAAAGATGAAGGATATGCATAAAAATATATTGAAGACACTTCTGATCGAAATGTGAAATATGACATTTTTCTGTTTGCGGTGCTGCAGGGAGCAGGAGCTGTGTTGGTGGCAGGGCTGTGGAAGGGCTGTTTTTTCTATTAAGGGCAAACAAAATGAGGGTAAAATTTTAAGTTGAGGAATTTGCTGCTGCTAGGAGGCAAATTACTACACGCACTACTACAAAAGAGCAGGGGTAAACAATACAATATGCTGCGAATTGCAGATGCGTGTGCAGCAATGCCGTGAATACATTAACTTCCCCGTGTTGTCAAGGCGAGTGACAGCAGCTGACTGAAATCCAGAAAGGAGCTACTGTCAGTGCAGCGCTCACCCGGGCAAAGTCACATCGCTCCTAATAACAAAGTCTATTCCGTTTACATCTGACATGGTGATCGAGAGGCTCTGGTTTGGGGAATTTTATTTATTTTGACCTAGGGAAGTCCACTGAGCTGCTTGATAGGGCTCCAGCCTCCTGCCACGGCAATTAAACAAACTCATCCGTGCTGTTTCAGCGGCAGGACTGAATTTACTGTACCTCTCTTTCCTTCCAGTAACTTTTTTGCCTTCTGCTGGACTTTACTGTAGAGAGGACAAAAAGCAAAGCAAGTTCTTTTGGAGCTGTGCCTTGGATGCTTTGACCATTAGTGAAGAAAGGGTTATTTCATGAGGGGCAGTGAGCGGGGAAAGTCTTCTGGGCCTACAACTGTGCACTAATCTGTGCAGAAAAGGGACTGCCCGGCCTTGAGTTTCTCTTTCCTTGTGCTGTGCACGTCCCCAGGAAAACCCTTCAAAGGCTAAATCAGTAGATTTAGTCCGTGTCCCAGTTTGATTAAGGTAGGTCTGTGTGTGACTTACCCTGTGCTGAACATATCCGAGGCAGGAAAGTAAACATCCCATTGTGCTGGATTTGATGAAAGAAAATCCTGGAAAACGCTGCACTTGTCTAAGAAAACTGCCAGAGGCAGATTATTAGGTCTGAATTAAAATGCAGACGAGATTCATTAAATTCTTGACCCTGCCCCCTCCAAAAAAAGTCAGGTTGCCATCTTAAATTGACAGCATTAGAGACAAATTATGTGCGCTGATTAATAAGTGTGGGCTAAATTACGGCTTAGAGAGCAGGTGGAGCGCTGTGGGAACGGGAGCGAGGGAAGGAGCAGAGGAAACGAAAGCCCTCCTGCCTCAGGGACAGGGCAGTGCCAAGGGATGGGGGGGTCCTGCGGCACTGGGGGTGCAGAGGGGGATGAAGGACAGAGGCAGGAGGAAGGAGCTGAGCCTCCTCCAAGAATCCCATTCCCTTTGGGGAATGGCACCCGCTGTACAGGATTTTGCCAGCGTGCTCCCCTGGGACAGCAGTGGTGGGGTCAGCACTGAGCGCAAGGACCATGTTACCCCTTTTCTTTGGAGTAGAGGGAAGTTTTTATTTATAAAAAGAAGGAAAAACCCACCCAAACCTTGGAAGGGACAGATTTAAGAAGTTAATTAAGAAAGGTAGGGTAAATTAGAGACTTGAGAAGCCAATTTCCATCACACTGGGGAAAAAAATACTGACCATTACACGGTTTCAGACAGAAAAGGAAAAAAGCAGGCGTAGTAATATGTGTGCTGCTCGAGACATAATTCTCTGAAAATACTATGACCAGTATATAAATAGCAAAATGAATGTTATTAACATGTTAATTTTACTAACCCTTTAACCTATTGATTAGCCAAACAGAAGGAAACAGCATCTTTCCATGCTTCCCCCCCGCCTGCCTCTCATGTAATTGGATTCAAATTCACATCTGTAGCTACTAAACCAATGTTTTCAACCTTTCTTCTACACCTCCCCACCCCCAACTGTTTAACCTCCCATCTCCAGCTCTGGCATAAATGTAAGCCTTTATTTGTGAATATTCCGATAAGCACTTTGCCTCCAACTATATTGTTCAAGTACCAGCATCATTGTTACAGCTGTAATTGTTACTATCAAGACACAGTTCTTTGTAATTAGAAAGTCAAGATGGTATTCAGCAGTATGGCAGCACAGATTCTCATTTGTTAGGCTATTAGAAAAAAAATGTTTACAGAGAAAACAGTGTCATTGTTTAGTGCTCTTAATTGACCATCTGCCTCGTAAAGAAAAGTCCAAAGAAGGATAAATAAGACTATAGTACACTTATTTATTTATTTTCTTTGTGCAATGAGTAAATTAGGAAAAGCAACAGCAGATCCAAACTAGACAAGACATTGCTAAATCAGGCTGCAAGTGAAATCATGTCATGAATACATTAACTTTTATTTCTCTCAGTGTCAAGACTCGTGTCTGCATCTTCCTCAAAGTTTGTTGGGAAGAAAAAGGAGGCCAGCTCTTGGTGGGCACTGTGGAGTTGACAGCATTCATCTTTTAACAAAGTCAAGCATATGCTGCTTTGAGTGCAGCATCTTTGCATGCTCAATGACGTGTTTAATGTCACCTTTCCCACTGTAAATCATCCCTGAGTAAATCCACTAGGGAGAGTGGTACTAAGAATTAAGCAGGAGAGAAATAAAATTCATGACCATGTGGTTCTATCTCAGGGAATTTGGTACGTATTGACAAGAGAGATTCACACCTGACGGGGCCGAGAGCTAATTTGTAGTAGGGCTGTTTATCTTCTGCCTGAAAGGAATGCTTTTTCATATTTAATGTGCATTTTCCTCACCTCTCTCTGTGTATGTGTTTGTGATTTAATGTGGCTAAGGGTACATCTGGTTCTGCTGCTTGGCAAAAATGGAGTTTCAAATTTCAGGCTGATTCAAAATTCTGGGGTTTTTTCCTATGAAAAAGTAGAGGAGGGGCAGGTTGGTCTTCAAAAACTGGATCTGATGTTTCATTGCACAAGGCACTGTCTATGGTAGGGAGCATTTGATCTGTTCTTGCAACATTTGTTTACGGTGTAGAAAAGAGAAATGAAAAAAACCCAACAGCATTACCATGCTAAAGCAATATGGTAAATGACCAACCTGATCTTTTGTACTATTTGTCTTCCAACATTCCAGGTGGAAATAATCCAGTACATTTATATGTTGATTTATTACAGCGTGGAGTAAAAAAATAAATGGCGAAAAGCAATAGGAAAAATGAAGGAAAAAGAGGAATGAACTAAAAAAGTAAGAATTACTTTTTAAAATAATAATCTCTCAAAACATTGCCTTCCAGTTCCGAAAGGCTCCGGGACGCTGGTAAAGGGGAGCCCAGTTCTGCCTCCTCCTCAGCCACTGCAGTGTCCACGCAGAGGGGCAGCCACTCAGATGGTGACAGGCGGACAGCAGCCAGCGCCCTCACAACAATCAGCAGTGTGACAATGGTGATGACGCCGGTAGGTAAAATTCACCAATATGTAAAAAGCCAATAGTGTTCTGTTTCATCAGTTCCCACAACGATAAATACACTGATGGCTCAAAGTGAATTTTCTTTCCATAAAACTCCTCCTTTGATGCCTTCACCTTGTTCTTCAGGTGCCTCATCCCTTGTCCCCCTGTTCCTGCTGAAACCTTCTCTTTTTCCATCCCCTTTGATTCCAGCTCTAAATACTGACCCTAATAATTTTGGTTTCTTTTTCTTCCCCTGTTATTTACTCTTGTGAACAGATTCGTTCTGAGTTTTGAAGGAGTACCTCAAAACCTTGGTTTTCTGCCTGATAGCTTTAGAGAAGAGATGATAGCTAATGGAATCCAGCATCATTTGTCTTAGAAACACCAACATGTAATACATTGCTTCTAAATTTAAAATTTTCTTTCCCTCCCATTCTGGAGATCTTTCGTTAGTGCCAACGGCATTTTTTCAGAGAGCAATGACCCACCTTTTTACTAATTTTTTTTTCTTTCCAGTAGGGAATATAACTAGCATAATAACTTCCATCAGCAGGTGCAGGAAGGTGAGAAGTGCACAGGGCTTTCAGGGTATGGCACCTTTTTTCCTGACCTAGCGACACTCAAATTTATGAGGTCCAAAGTCTTTTATATCTTCTGAACTGGAACTGAGGGAAGTAGACATCCGACCCTTTTGAGATTGAAAAGCTAGCTCAGATAGCCTCCTGCTCGCACACACTGACGTCCCCACACTCACTGCTTGTGTTGCTGATCTCTATATCAGGTTTGATAGCAGTATAATGATGACTTTTTGAAGGTGCTTTTATAAACCACAACTGTACCTGTCTCCCCGGCATCGGGTGTATGTGCTCGCACCCGTACATCAGGGTGCACCTCACTAGGGTGGGTCCTGGTGCGCGGAGCCCACGCCTGCGTTTTGTCTGCACCTGCTTTGCAATACCGAGCAAAATAAGAGGCTCAGAAAAATCTGATTGACACCAGTAGTTTTAAGCTCATGCACGTCTAGCTACTTGTTCAATTTGTTTAGTCCAGTGGTCTCCTTTATTAGGAGCCTTAGGGTTTTTCTTTTGATTTGGCAGGATGATTATAATGAGAGCTCCTTAGTTGCTACTACACCAGGGTATCTGCCCACTTGCTCTCAGCCTCTGCTGTATAGCTTGTGATTAATGTAAAACAGTCAGATGCCCTTCAGATCAGTCGAATTTGGGGATTCTATTATAAACATGAGAAGCGTGCTGACCACACAAAGCCCTTGGTGGTACCAATTAAAGACAGCGTCATTCAGAGTTGGCACTTCTCATGCCGCTGCTTTTTTTTTTTTTCCTTTTCTTTTCCTCTTTTCTTTTCACGGCAAATCTTTTCCATGGCAGTGGTGGCCCCTCTACCACCATGCACCTGTGCCACGCTCCAGCCCCAGGGCATCACTTCCTTGGGCAGTGAGGAACCACCTTGCTTTCCACTCTTGCTGCCCGATTTCTGTGCCCCTTAGCTAGCCCTCCATCTGGCCAGGCGGGAGCAATGGGATTTGAGTGCAATAGCTCTTCATGCCATCATGCAGGGATGGGGAGCATTGCCCCTGGCACTGCACGTGATTTAACGAATTTCACGGTAAGAACCCAGCTTATCAACATTATCTTTTTATTCCAGTCAGTATTCCAAGTATTCCTTGAATGTCACAAATGAAGAGCAGGATTATTCACAAAGTGTCCAGTGTTAAATCCTATTTACATGCAAAAGTTGTGCCAGTTTACCCTGAGGTTAAATCAGTGCAAACCCCTTCTGTGAGGACTCTTCTAAACTAATGAGAATGACCTCCCATAATTTCTTTAATTAAAGAACAACAACCACCTAAATCAAGATAAAACATGCTTCATATTAAATAAGGTTGGCCAAGCAAATGGTTTCGCATTGCTTGAAATGCTGACTCCCCTTTTTACACTGAGTGATGCGAGTGCTTTGGGAGAGTAAATCTCAGCTCTGGTTGAGCAGCTGCAGCCGTGAGAGGGTGTTACATCTGCCCCCACCAAAGTCAACAGAGGTTTTGCCTCAGCCTGTGAGGTGGCCAAGCTCTCTCTCCAACACACACATTTTGTGTTAAATCCCATGCACCACTTCTATATTTCACAAATTCATATAATTTGTCTGGATCAAGAAAAAGAGTCATTTTTTTCACAGAAGTTACTCCCCCTGCCCCACTCCATCTTTGTCAGAAAGGAATAAAACTGCACCATACAAGAACAGAGAGAAAAGTCCTTTATTTCTGAAACTTCATCTTCCAGAGACAGGCTTTTTCTTGCGTAAGGCTCTCCATAGATCTGGGGTCTTGTAACTTTGATCCATTCACCCTCTGTCTACAACATAGACTCCAATAGCACTTCTTACTTAATGGACTATAAGGAATTGAGGAACCCTCGCATAAGAAAAAAAAAACAGTGCTCTTTTTTTCTTAAAAAAAAAGGACCTTTAAAATCTACTTAGATGACACTTTCAGTGGTGAAAGCAATGCCTATCCTCCTTCCTTCCTTTCATTGCTGAGTCAGGAAACCACTGAGCGCAGAAGTAGTGTTGTTTCCCATCCAGCAACAACAATCTCATCACAAATCTTGCGACTGTCTGAGAAGATCATCTTGTTCATCTCAAGATATCCCCTTCTAATCCAGCTGTGTCCTAAGTCTGTCCTGAGAGATGATTATTCAGCTGCTTTTCACAGACCTAAATCCTCTGCTTGCTCAGATCACCCCTTCACGCAGGGCTTGGTGTCTCCCCATAGGACGCTTCCTTGGAAGGGGCTCTGTGCCCAGCGAGGCCAACCAGAAAAGTTGTCCTGTGAGGCTACAGGATGTCCGTGCTGTTCACTGTGTTCGTACCTTCCTGTAGCAAGAACCTTATGAACAAAATTGCTGTGATTAATCCTAGCAGAAAATGTGCGCAAAACTGGAATGCGATTTTCTTCTCAATCAATATTACAGAGCTCCCACCACTCCTTTAATAATGTTTTATTCATGGATGAAAAGATACTAGAGTCCCAATACATTATAGCCATTCATGTTTAGACCTGTAAATGAACCCAAAAATAATCGTAATATTTTGTTGCCTGCTACACGTAGAGTACACACTCATCTTACCAGTATATAAATTAGAGATAAACTGCATTTAATCCCATTAAGCATTAAAACGTACGCAAACAAATTGACTAACAAAATATAGCGGGTGGCAGAAAAAGTAAATAAGCTCAGAAAATAATTGGTTCTCAGGAAGTTAATGAAAGTTTGTAGTATGCTTTTTATACGAATAGAGTTCAGAAGAGATTATTTTTTTGAAGTGTTACTCACAAATCTCCCGTATCCACAATAGATCTTTTGTTAACTGTACCTGCACATCTATTGTGTGTGACAGCCTAATAAAATGAAGTCATTTTAATAAACATTGTATCAGAATATCCTATCTTCTATGTGGCAGTGCGAATTTCCACTACTGAAGGAAACATTTAACATTCTCACCATTTTAATACTTTTAATAAATATTTGCAATTCCTGTGATAACGCATAATGGCAGAAAAATGCATTGCCTCCAAAATTTATGTGGCTGCTGGCAGGTGGCCATTTTCCAATTTTCTGTCTCGCTAATATACATTTATTATGTATTTCTAAGGGCTCTTTTTCTCTTGCAGTATTTGGCTTACCATAAAATTGCTGTTTCTTTTGCGAGAGAAAGCGCTCGTGACAAAGAAATTCCAATTGAACCTAAAGCTGACAAATGGACATCTGCTGGCCACGCCAGAGCAGAGGAGCGTTTGCCTGACGCAGCTCTCAGTTCGATCCCCTCCCATCAGCCAAAGCCACAATATGTTTGGATCAGAGACTCATATTCCGAACTGATAACGAGGATCAGTTCTCGCTTAGTAATATTTTCTGAAGTGCGACATTGCATTGCATCATGTTACGCGTGACATGACATGAAATAACAGAACGTTACATGATGGGTTAGGACACAGGGAAGTAAGATGCGAGCTAATATTATGCGTTACATATTTATTTTTCTTCTAAACTGTTGGATCAGAGCATATGATGAGCTGCGAGTGGTCTCTTCTATGCTGGCTTTATACAACAGCCATCGTTATAGTATCTGAGCATCCACCAGCAGATAATTAAGCCTCTATTGACAGCTGAAATCCTTGAATCTTTCAATAAGCACATATCGTTCTCTGTATTTAAGTAGCAGTATTCATTTGAAGAGCAAGGGAGCAGTGACTCTAAGCATAAACAGACAGGCAATAAGAAGTGGTAAAACTACTAAAATGATACATACTTATGCTCTAAATGGAAGGAAGCTGATTTTGTAAAACTCTTTATTGCATTCATAACAAAGCAGGGGATATCCTGTATCACAGTGCATGTGCTTCTTGAAGATCCTTTCTGGTAGCAAATGGTGTTCAGAGAGCGCGATTTGTTATCAGAGAGCTATTTACGATGGGCAAGATAGAAGGGCACTGAATAAATATCTATAGCTCTCAGGAACTGAAACATGATGGTGCAATAGATGGAAAGAAATATCTCAAACGAGCAGAGGAACAGAACCTCCCTACCAAAGGTGACAGCAAATTCAATAGCTTTTTCTTTTTTTTTATTTCAAA
>JAVSBS010003829.1:23420-37711 GCA_033124195.1 Coracias cyanogaster | reverse complement strand
CAATAGCTTTTTCTTTTTTTTTATTTCAAAGCTGTGAAGCAACAGGATAATCCAATTAATAATATACTGGAACAGAAAGGAAAATATTGCTGGCATGTTGGGGGTTTTTCCTTGATGTGCTTGAGAGGGATTTTTTTTTATTAATAAGAACTGTATAAAATAAGACCAACTAGGAGGCCTTTTAGACTTCCCTGCCAATGAAACCCGGGGCAGATTAGGATGATTACTTGTTACCATTGCTCATAGGTAAAGCGCAGGCATGTAGCCACTAGTAGACTCTGATTCTATTGAAAGGACCCGATATATGCAGCGGCGTGAAAATGAAACTTGGGCTGTTTACACACGTTATTAGTGTTGTGGACACCTTCCCTTGCCCCCACCCTCTGACTGAATTAAATTTTCTGTTTGTGACGCACACGAAAAAATACAGGGATAGCGTGAAGAAGTAACGGCGCAAAACACCAATGTATTGTGGGTGCCCTCTGGTCAGCTTTTCAGCAGGGCAGAGCACCTCCTGTTCCCAGCAACTTCAGAAAGAAAATCCATATATAGTGTCCTGGCAACGGGAAGGTTCTGTTTCGGAGCCCACCAGCCAAAGCCCTGCTGATGTCTTGGTGCCCTGGAAATCATTTCTCCGATGGGATACAGCCTGGATTATTGACCATGAGGGTGACATGCGCAGAAATTAAAGATTGATGGCTGCCTTGTAATGAATTAGGAGTTAAAGGTACAGAGTGTTTTTCCTTATATATAATTTATATTTATCTGCTGTCAGACTGCATTCCACTTATCCTGGCTGTGTTCCAATAATGCATTAGCATTACTGCAATTAGTGGGAGAAAAATTAGGTTTCTTCAACCTGTATTTCAGCAGGATTTTAGGACCTCTGCAGCAGGTGACAGGACTTCTTGCCAAGATGCACAAATAGATGGACTGTTATTAAGGCCGATTTCTGGCCCTGGTTTGTGCTCTTCCTCTTCTCCATCTATTATTTTGATTTGATTATACTAATTCCTGGAATGATAAATACAGTCTCCCCAGCAAAGGAGAAGACTGTCCTGTATCTGTGCTCATGACATCAGAAGGAGATTTGCCTCATCAGATATTGTCAAACAAGCTCAAAAAAGAACTACTTGGCCACAACAGTGGCTCATTAAATCTTTCTGTGAAGGACCACTGCATCTTTAGCATCTGGTTTGAAAAAAAGGGGCCAATCCCCTCCAGTTTGGGGTTTTTTTGCCTTGGTGCAGGCCTTACAGATAGATATATTGATGTCAGTGACAGGTATAGACAGGAAAGCATTTGCTGCACCTACGTTGGCTCGGTGAAGCTTGGCAGGCTCAGTTAGGTGTGCTATAAAAAAGGAAGAGGCCCGTTTGCTTTGATGAAAGCTGTGGCTAAACTCTCAGCCTTTCGCTGTCGTGCCCAACAGAATGTGTTTGCTCAGGAAAAGTCGACGTTTGCGTTAGATTGCCGGTTGGCGTCGGGCTGTAGTTCATCGGGAGTCTAGCTGGGAGCGATGCAGCTGAGCCATAAGCGATGGGTGCCGGGGCGCACGGGCTGTGCTGGAGTTAATCCGCTGCCATCTTTCTTTATCTTGGTCAGACGCCGCCTTCAGGTTTTCACCAAGGCAGCAAAATGACTTTTCATTATGCAAACTGTTGGTTCTTGGTCTGGGAAGCCCTCAAAGGGGGCAGCAAGAGGGTGTCTTTCTCTTGCCCTCAGCTACAACAGGACACAGCTACAAGCAGTTAACTGAGAAACAGGACTGGCTACTGTGCAAGAGGTTAAATCTCTGATTTGCTGGGGAATTAGATATAAGTTTCTTCATTGTCTGCATTTTTGTTTTTCCCTTTTACTCGACCTGCTTTGGCCGTAGTTCAGGAAATAATTGCCGTTTGGAAAAGCGCTTACTGGACTTAACGGGAATGTTTCAGTGCTTTCCTGAACCGGTCCTGGCGACACTGCAGCGCTGGATGCACAGGGGACAATGGCACACTTTTCACTGGTGATCATGGGCTTATGCCAGGAGTAAAATTGCAGTTTGGAGGTGATCAGGCACAAATATTCTGTTTCTTTTTCTTAAACTGAAAATTAATTGTGTCTAACTCTTATTCATTAAAAGCATCTATCCATTTTGAAACTAATTCAGCTAAAAACCATGAGAATTGTGTGCAAACTTTTTAATTTTCCACCAGAATCTCCCAGCTGGCTGAAAAATCATGGCAGTCTTGAGTACCTGTCCAAAAAGAGAATTATTTTTAATAAATAGTATTATATAATTATGTAAAGGATCTTATATAGGGTTTAATATATAACTTATGTATTACAACATTGATAAAATTAATTGATAAATATGCATATAAATTATTCATTACAAGGTGATGCTATACTACTATTATATAATACAAATAGCATTATATAATGACATAGAAATAGATAACTAGTATTAGGGATTGAGGAGAAAAAAAGGTCATGATTTTTCTTTGCAATGGACAGTATTCAAATACTGGGGTGGAGAGACGAAAGCTCCTTCTAACTCCTCCTCCTGCCACTTCTGTTGGTGGCAAAGCACAGCTCAGAAATTTGAGTTCTCTGCTACTAAATAGTAAACTTTTCTACATATATTTTGTCTAATTGATTTCTTCTTCCTGAATTTACAGCCGTGCTGCTGCCTTTGTAGAACTTGCTCTTATGTAATATTCTGTTGTGATTAATCCGTCTCTCATGAGAACCGGCTGTGTCTTGCTTCCATTTATTTTATTAAGTGGAGGATATGTCATTAAGCTTTTGTGTTGCTCATGTTCAATGCAAGTTGATAAGAAGCAGATATTTGAAGAAATGGAGAAAAGTAGATTAAAGATTTCCTGTCCCCTCGTGGCTATCCTTCTCTTACATGAAATGGAGAATTTGTGAGCGGACACAAGCAGGTGATACAATCGTTTCTCTACAGAAAGCTAACTGTATCAGCAGTCTGAATCTTAGCATCTCCTGATAATGATTTCCTTGTGAGAAGAATTCACATATATGTGAATATTTCTGACTCTGGTGCATGCTGTCTCCTTAGTAAGGGACTTGGGTTGTGGTCCAGCTCTGCTGGGCCAGATGTCAATGTATAATAATTCACTTAAACATATTTTTGGGGAGGTACACTAGTATTTTGAAATCAGGATGCTCTCCGCAAGGGGACACATGGTAAGTTTAATCTCACAGCACAAAGGTTGCCTCAGGTATGACAGGGAGGTAGATGAATGGGAAACAAAGAGAGTGCTAAGAAGAAAGACAAACTGCACTTTGCACAAAAGA
The DNA here is from genome assembly GCA_033124195.1 of Coracias cyanogaster. NCBI lineage: Eukaryota > Metazoa > Chordata > Aves > Coraciiformes > Coraciidae > Coracias > Coracias cyanogaster. The sequence continues at coordinate 34,405 of JAVSBS010003829.1, read as the reverse complement.
GACGCCCGAGTAGTGAACCTGACTGTCACACAGAGATTGAAGCTTGTGCTCATGCTGCATTGTAGCACCTCTACCCTTCTGAACCTCTGTCCCCAAACCTGCAGGGGAGCCTGTGCGTTCTCCATTCCCCCCAGCAGCGAGTGCATGGCTGCCGATTTCATCCGGTCAGTGACTTTAGGTTGCTTACAAAACATTTCTCAGAAGTAACTTTTCATTACAGAAAAACAAACAAACCAAAACAAAAACAAACCCCCATAAAAACAAGCAAGGAAAAACCACCTGATACCAGGAAAAACTGTGGCACTTCTCCGTGAATCTTCTTGAGCTCATACATTTTGCAAGTATTTCATGTGATACCTTGCAGGAAGAGACAGCAGCAGCAAACGACTGCAACAACTTTAAAGAACAGCTTTTTTTCTGTCACTTTTTTCACAGTGCGGCCCAATAGACTTCCTAACAGATACCGCCTGTACAGTGTCACCATTTCTCCTAGGATAATCAGTATAGGTCGGTAATAATGCATAGCAACATACAATTAAAAATTAATAGTGAAATGATTGCATTATTCTCTTCTAGCAGAAAAAAACTCTCCACCTTACAACAAAGGCCTTTAAAGCACTTTGGCTGTTTTCCAAAATAGCTAATTAACAGTGCACCCAGCACTGCTGCTGCGGAGCTGGCACGCTGCTGCCAGGCAGGAATTGCCGAGTGTCCGTCGAGGCGCCGGGCAGGTGGCAGGGAAGGCCCTGCCCAGCGTCCCTCTGCTGCGCCAGGAGAACCTCCCAAATGGCTGCAGCGTGGCAAGTCAGGCTTTTATATTATCGGAATAAGCCGTGACATTCAAAACTGAGAGACAGTGCGCCGGGAAGTCTAGAGAGAGTGGCTTTGCTTTCCTCAACACCAAAACAAAGGCTCTGCAATGTTACATATATTATTCTGATCACAAAAGTATCTTGCATTAGGGCTTTCAGCGTGAGATAATTGACCTTGACATTGCTTTCAGCTAAGGGCACATAACTCTTATCGCGGTGACTTATCTTGAAGAAAAGCGTGCAACTGCAAAGAATATTTACTTACTATCTTCTCCTTTTTTTTTTTTTTTTTTTGTTATTCTTGAAAACTGTGCACTGCAAGGACAAGTAGGCAGAAGTGTAGTGAGGGATGGAAGGTATTTTATGTGGATGAACACATGAAGAGGTGATTATGTATTGCTAAAAGTCTAATCCTTGGATAAACTACAGTTTGCTGTTAATTCTTTGGACTTGCTTAGCTGCTACTTAACATTTCCATGACTTAACAATTATATTCTTGAGCTAAGAGTAACTTTTCAACAAAATGTGTAGGGATTAGAAACATTGATAATTATATTAATTAATATTAATGGGAGTGACAATATTTGTAGTCATATGACAAACATGAGGAAAGCCGGGCTTTAATTTTATCAATTAATTCTGTTTCTAATTGCTTTCACTAGTCAATTGTCAGAACGTGTTCCACTTGCAACAGGGAATGTGTTAAGCAGGAAACACAGACCAAAATTAAGGGGAAAAGGGAGATGTGTATTTGTATATGGGATCGCCTGTTACCTGGAAGCACGTGGCTGCGCATTTTCTCCTCTCTGTCTGTTTACTCTCGATGCCAGTCACTGGGAGTGATCAGCTCAGTGTCAGTTGAGCTGGGTGAGTAGGTAGCGAGGCAGTCAGGAGCAGAAAATGCCACTTAGTGAAGAGCTCTCTGGATAGCTCTCTTCCCGCGCCTCCCCATAGGTGCAGGGGGAGCACAGGCCAGCGAGACAGGCAGGCCTTGGAAAAGAGAGCTCGGTCTGTGTGTCTCTACTGACTGCTCAGGTGTGTTCAACACATTGGATTGGATCAAAGTTGTCTCTAGCATAAGGCAGAGAGCTGCAGTCCATTGGCCTTAATCCTTCCCTGCGCTCCCATATCTTTATTCTGCTCCACCAGCTCAGCACCGCCACAAAACCAACCTCCTCGCTGAGCATCCCAGCTGCCATGGGGGCTTCTCGGCACCAGGAGGGAGGAAAAGCCCTCCCTGCAGACGGGTCCAGTGCAGGGTAGAGCTGCGAGATGATGCTCTTGTTTGGTGTCCATCCATCGGGGGAAAAAAAAATGATACCCATAAAGTTTTCTGCGTTAAAATCTTCATGTCCTGAAACTGCTCTCCTCAGAGAGATTTCAGCCCATGAAGAAATCTTAATGCATTGAAGTTTCCCTCTGCGCAGAGCCTTCACCACATAACAATGCAAGAGGCCAATAAAACAAATAATTACTATCTCCTGGGGCAACTGCAATAAAAAAAAAAAAATGCTGCCAGCTAAGAATTGTGCCTTTGATGGCTCCACAGGCGAGACACCAACAATCGCTACAACTGCCAGTCTCCTCGTGTGGATTTACACTCGCTGCCCTCCATCTGAGTTCCTCATCCACACCCCAGTGAATCCAGGGACTCGCCCATGAAGATGAGGGAATATCCCTGGATTTCTGCTGCATGTGGGCTGGACACTCTGCCCATCCCTTTCCCCCTCCTTGCCGGCAGCCGATGCTGATCCCTAGCACATTTGCATCTACACGTCTTTTTAGGATAACATCAGGAAGCATAACTTCATCTTGTTGTGCAGAAGCTGCACTGTCAAAAGACGTTCATGCCAGGTTCAGATCTTTTGTGCTGGTATGAATGTTGCTGCTTCTCCGTATCCCCATCAGGGGACGGAGCTCAGAATTAGTCCTTTTGTGTTTGTTTCCGCTACACCGAGATGGACCTGTGAGCCTTCGCTTTTCCCCATCAGGAAGCATGGATTTAATGTATCGAGCGCACCAGAATTGCTTAATGAGTGCTCAGTGAATATTAATAAAAGTTTGGACGTGACTCAGGCTACAATGGATGAGAAGTTTGAAAGCTTTAGTTCAAGATTACAGGAGGCTGTGAGAAAATATGGTATCCAGCAGCTAGCATATAGTGCAGATATTTCACTATCCAGGGATCTCTAATTACTAATAATGTACAGGAACAGTATGATATGTCCTTACAATTGCAGAATCCTTTTCAAAGATAATCTTTAATAGTTTATTTGACAACCTGTAAAATTATAGAAAATTATTAGTCTTGGGAATTACAAAAATCCCTATAGTACAGTCAAACAATAAAATTATAATTACCTGTGGATAATTGAAATTTAACTGTTTTTTTATTGTATATTACACATCAATAGCAACATAAGTTCAAGAGTGTCCCCCTCCCCTCCCTTTTCTTTTCCTTACAGAAGCGGGGAAAATGGACAACCCTGCTGGTAGCTTGTGAGCCCTTGTCACAGAACAGAGCTTGAACAATTTCGATTAAAGCAGTATGTTCGAGACTGTCATTAGACCTGCATTAAATTACATATCTGGAATGTTAAAAATAAAGAGTACTGAAGCTTATTCACGGCTGCCTGTGGTAAAGTATGTAGTCAAGGTTTTGATTATCTTTAAAGTTCTTATTTTTCTCTTTTCTAAAAACTTATTGTTTCGTCAAATATCTAGCATATTTAAGAACAGCCATAGAGACAGCACAAAGTGATTGTTTGTCGTTCACTAACTCACTGCACTAGGTTTTGGCTACAGAATTCTAGAAATCTATTTTGAAAGGACTAGTACTTTATTAATCAACAAACCATTAGTTTTGCTGTTATTTCCTATAGAACTGTGAAATTTTTTTTCTTTTTTTTTTTCTTTTCTCCCTGGGGTAAATCCTCTTCTCTATCTGAGTGATGGGTAAAATGCACAATTAAAATAACTGAACTGGGATTTTAAAGGAATATTATGCTATTGGATGTCCTGTAAAGTAAACCCAGGCTCTTCATTCACTTTGGTTTTGTTCTTCCAGAAAATCCAATTTGTTGACACAGGCGATTTACATTTTTCTGCTTGGGAAGTCTTTAGTGATTAAGAGGAATGCAAAGAGTGGATGTTATACTTGGAGCTATGACTCCATTTAAATGGAACTAAACTATTCTGTTCGAGTTGGAAGGCACGTTCAACAATCATGTAGTCCAACAGTGAGTAGTAACGAACAGGGAAGTCTCTAGGGCTTTTTGGATGAAGAAGTTGACTGTATGATTCCTTATGGGTGTAGTAATTGGGGAAAAAAAGAATAATTAAAATCTGCCTAGTGGAAAGACAGATTCAAAACCAGAGCACTTGACAGACAACTCGGTCCATATACCAGCTGAGCCATCTGAGCAAATGTAGAGATACCTGTAAACTCTGATCGCTTAATAAATATATTTACACAACTCATTATGATTTACAGATGTAAAATCACAATGACCATACAAGTGAGGGACCTACTACTGGAACCATTCCGTAGTCCATGGTATTATAATTCATGCTTCCACAGACAAGGTCTGTTTAAAACTACAGCAGTAAACAATGGAGAGATTATCCGCTTTATTACCACATGTATTAGAAAGAGATTACCATGTATATTAAAGGGGAAAAAATGAAAGAATATACATTTTTCTTTCATGAGTAGGTTTTTATTTTTGGTGTTGTTTTCTTGTTTTAAAAAAAGGAAAAATCCTGAGTGTCAAAATATTTTATAGCTGTATATTGAAACGCCTGATAAAACTTTTCTAAACCACTCCGATTTAAAATACTAATTACTTGGTCAGTCTTACGCATGACTTCATATGTGTCTTAGCTCAAAGATCCATGAGTATGAATGTTTCAAACCTTGCCTGCTTAGTTTACCCTTATTTAAAGACATTGTATCTTGTAAAAATATAGAGAAGCTGTTTATAGATGAAAGGGCCATGACAATGTCAAAGAAAGATGCAAGGTAACATGGGTGAAAGTTCAACAGCATGTTGTGAGACAGGATAGAGGAGTAACAGCACCGTGTTTAATTTACTAGTTAACTGGTACGCCATTTTACATTCAAAACAATTTTCAGCTCTATGGTTTAGATGGTTCTATCACTATACGACTATACTTCCTTTTTCAGATGTGTATCAGTAAGATTTTTGCCTTACTATGACATTGTGCTAAATTTATCACACATTCTTTGACAGGACTTTTTCTTGTTCTTTTTCTAAGTTGAGCACTGATCAGGTAGAATAATACGTGTGTGTACTAGAAAGCCTGGAATGCCACAATCCCAGAAAAGATACCTTAACTCTCTCTTCCATGAGGTGTTATTTTTTGGGAGCCAAATACCTAGATGGGTGATGTATGGCCAAGGTTTTAAAAAAGGAGTTTATCACATTTCACAAGAAAGCCCTGGGTTTCTTATTATGGTTCTGATAGCTTCTTAGCTAGCATAATAGTCACTTCCCAGAAGACTAGGTTTCCTTTGGTTAAGTCCCATCTGGCACGTTTTAGATAAATCCACGGAAGTAACTTCGATGTTCAGAAAAAAACCCTTACCAGCAATAGTTCCTTTCTGCTTAATCTCCTCTGGACTTAGTTAATATGATTTTTTTTTTTTTTTTTTAGATTTATATGCTCTTATTCAGCACTAGTAGAAGTTTTGTCTACATAAATTTTCAGAATTTGTTTGAAAGTCACATATAGAAACAAAGGGGAAATCTCAATGATTTTTTTTTTTCTATTTGACCTTCAAGATACATCATTGCGGTTCCTGGAAAAAGCAGCAAGCTTTGAAACAGCATTTGCCATCTCTAAAAAAGGTATGTTTGTCTGTGAGAGAGAAGTACCTGCAATTCTGATGAAAAGCTCTAGAGCCCACCCCAATTCTAGAATTTTGTCATTCATAATTCGTTATTAGTAAATGTTATATTCCCAGTGAACTGTAATTGAGTTATGAAGCAGTTCTTTGCAGAATCAGAGCACATCGTACGAGAGCCAGACAATTACAAGCTTTCCAGACATGTCATGTCAAACATAAGCCTGTCAGCAAGGGCCCTGCAAATAAGAAATCTTAGGTTTTGAAGGAAATTTTTCATTACTGTTCTCTTCACATGGAGTTAGATTCCAGGATGTTTTCCGCATCTTTTAGGAAAAAGATCAACTTTCTGCATTCCCTACAGACAGTAGATTGGATATGACTCGAACCATCACATATTCCTTCTAAAAATGGGGTTGATAGTTCATCTAAGGATAATATGAACCAAAGCTTTTAACTTTGCAGAGTTGCCTTTGCAGAGTTAACATTTTTCCTTTTGCCGTAGAATTCACATCACCTTTTTTTCAAGTCTTTTTTTTTTTTTTTAAACTGGTACTGCCTATTTGTGAACTACCGACTTGGCATCTATTGAGGTGATTCAGAATATTATTTTATTTATTGCTGATTGCTTCATGCTATGTAATGCCGAGCGATTCATAGAAAGAATAATCTTATCACTGTGTCCTTAATAACTTTGTCCACCACAGAAGGACGTACATGCATGAAAGCAGTTACAGGACTGATTTTTCAGTAGATTGTGTAGTTAACAATATCCTATTTGAATTTAAATTTTTTAAAAGGAACAAGGAAGTTTCTTTCAAAACATTGCTTAAAATTTGCTACAAGCCTCTTTATTAATAGTACTTTAGGGTTATATAATTATTTTTCAAAACGGATGCAGAGATGGACCAAGCACTGAAGCTAGGCAATATATTAATCTTTTGAGTGTTTCATAATTCCAAACCATACCAAAAAGCTGAAAACTAACTCAATATCTAGTAAGCATAAGAAAGGTTACATTGCGAAAATGCAGGTGTTGCACATGCACAGCCACTGGCAAATTTGATGATGTAAACAGCATAATACAACTGTTCAGATCAAAAATTCATAAAAATAAATAAAATACATAATAACTTCAATTAATGAGATCTCTGACAAGCTATGTATTATTTAAAAATTGCATAACCAGCTGGACTATAATGAGCTGTGCTTTTAATCAAATTAATGAGTTTACAGTTCAGCACTGTTCATGACACAGAATAAAGTCTTTCCCTACAGCACAACTTCCTAACAGCCCTTCATGTATCTTTCATTAAACACAGACTAGCAATACTACGTAAGGCATAAGGATGTACAGGACAAGACATTTTGAAAACTTTAACCACAGTCAACTTTGGAAAACCCAGCTTTGCATCAAGCCCTTGAATAAAAGTTACTTAGAAATCTTGTTATAGTAAATCAACTGTATATACTCACTCATTCTATGAAAGTTGCATGTATCTTCAAGAAGTTTTTCTATGAAATATTAATCTTATCACAGTGAAATTAAATACTCATTTGAAACACAACAATTAGGAAAATATTTTTAAATATTATTGTACAACTTTTTTCTTTTTTTAAAAATTAGCTCAATATTGACAAAAATTAGCAAAACCATCAGAAATCTGAGACAGCATCTACCCTGAGAAGACACATTGCTATGAGGCCTGAACCTGAAATAAACAGTAGTGATGTCATCATCAATAAGAAGAAATATTCTCCTAGAAGGGTAATAATAGTTGCAGAAAGAAGCAAATGATTCAAGTTGAATTCTTTTTGTGCTACCTTGTGCTCTCTCCTGCATCTGATAGAGGTTTAACTAAAAGTAATTATATTTACTCCTATCATATGGCCAGACTTGCAAATAGAAGGCACAATTATAGTAGGGCAGGGTCCTAGAAGAAGGTGGAAAAGCTGAGCATGTGTCTACATTTAAAAGAGGTGCTCAGCAGCAGCAGCACATGAGTGCTCAAAATCGAGCTATTTATTGTTAGCGCTTCTCCACTATATAAGCTGGCGTTAGATTTTGAATAACCAATACCTGATATAAGATTATCCTGGATCAAAAAGTGCCAATGAGCTTTGAATCTAGGCCCAGATTTAAGTCATTCAGCAAGACATTATTGATTTTATTTATATGGTCTGTGCGACCCTTGTTTCATTTGTCAACCTAAATAGGTGTTTCTCTTCAAAGCTGGCACGACAACTTCCAGCAGTGCCTTTAAAGGTCCCACTACGCGAACAGGCGCTCCAGCTAACCCGAGTTCCCACCATGTCTGACACTCGCTGGACTTCCTCCAAAAGGCAGTGTTCGTGGGAACAGTAAGCAGCATTTACAGCTTTGCAACATTATTCCCGAAAGTACTACCTGACTCATGTTCATTTGAAAGAGTTTTCAGCTCTAGGGAAAATTACAGAATGTACTCTGTTGTTGTAAAGGACTCTGCTAACAATGCCAGTGTACAGCCAAAGACAATTCCATTTCTTATAGACTATTACAGAAATATAACATTTTCCGTACAAGAAGATTCAAAAATTGTGTATGTGACATTTACATAGATGTGTAACGTGCCATGGCCTCTAGAAGTATGCAGGTATGAAAAATTCTTTTAATTTAACTTTATTATATAAATCTCATGGCACAATTGATAAGAAGAAAACAGTAGATTTTTTTCAAGGTGGTGTAAAATATATGTTCATCATCTTTTGCAAGCATGAAATTTTATGCTCTGAGTTTTAATAGCATTGTAACACTACTAAAATGTTACTTTTAATGTTTTGTTGTGGCTTTTTTTTTTAACTAGTGATAATTTACAATATTTGAATGTGTCAGGTAATATTTGTTTACTTTTGAAAGAAAGAAATACTTCTTAAATTTGGACGGAATACTCTTCACAGTGACACAAACACCAGTGTGTAATGGTGCTGGTGGTTTTGTGTTGGTTGGTCATCTTTTTGCACTGGCAAAATACATTCATTTTATGTATGATCTGAACTTCAGGTTAGAAGTATAGGAGTCTAGATCCTTAATTTCACTTCTAGATCCTCTACCATATAAAGGCAACATTATTTATTTATGTTAAAAAAACAGCAAAACCCTAATATTTTCTCCATTTCATCAATATTTGTCTGTTCAAGGTTACATTTCATTTGTCATCTTGACCCCAGGGTAGCAGAATTCAAGAGCTACAGATCATTAGACTCTGGATTCTGTAGACATACAGTGTGTTAAAGATTTTTGGTTTTCCTAGCAAGCTAAAAGATATCTTTCTTAACATGGGAATGCTGTTATGTATTTGTGCCCTACTCACATTAACTGTAAATAGGACAGCTCATCTTAGGCTTTATGGACTTGGAGAAACCAGCACGGCAGACCACGGTGCCTGTAAGAACATCAAACTGAAACTGGCAGTGCTGTGTCTGGACTTGTACTCCACTGAAGATTTGACTAAATGTCTTCAGCAGATGATTTTTCTAAGCCATTGCAGGAGGCCAGCATCTTGAAGCTTGTTCAAATCTTAAAGAAGAATTTGGGTGACCTAACTATAGGTAAGCAGTATATGCGTTTGCATATATACCCATGCTAATTCCAGTGGAGGTCTTTGGAATAAGCTACCTTAAGTCAGCAATAACAACAATTCTTCCATCTCCTCATTCAGTACATTCCTACCATAATCAACAAACTGAAACTTGCGGTTAAAATGGCAGAAAAAGGAATGACTGTACTTTAACAGGTCAAGTTGCTATGGATGTAGGTTCCTTCATGGAAAAAGTGTGGGCTTTCCCCCTCTGTTACAGGTAAATAGATTATTCTGTGTTCAAATTCTGGATATCTTTTTTCTTGCCTAGCAAGACTTTTTCTCTGCTAGAAGGGATTACCTCTCTTTTATCTCATAGGTGTTTTATTGTCTCTCTGTCAATGTCACCCTTAGGAAACTAACGATTACTTTCTTATCCCAAATTCTAATTGTAAAATGTAATGATCGTAGGTGGATAATGATAGCTGAACAGGGAACAGCATACAGCTCAGAGGAAACAACAATTTGGAATGAGAAATTACTCCTCTGTTGTGAGGAAAATAAATCAGTCGTTCTGTATTTAATGTAGGACTTTCTGAGAACTTGATCTTTTCTATGCAAGGAAGAAAAGTGCTCTGAAATTTTCAGTCTATTTTTATTTTTTATGTTGCTGAAGGAAAAAAAAATTATGTGAGTTTAAGCTGCTGTATCTCACCATTATCCTGGTATCTTGTGGTTATGGTGTTGTGGTTTTTTGCTTGTTTGTTTGTTTGGTTTAAATAATATAAAATATGTGATGTTCTTCTGTATTTTATTATGAATAATCTTTTCTGAATGGAACTTCATCCTAATTCAAGTGCCACTAAAATAAAAGTTAGCTTCTCTGACTGTATATAACTCCAGCAGAAAAGCTTTTCTAAATTACTTTATTGTTTCACAGGCCTTGAAGAGTGCCGTTGTGGATGGCAACGAGTGTGACTCATCTGGCTATAGAGCTGGAAGTGTAATATTAAAGAAAATAAATAACAAGACTGAAAAGAGCATTAAATGAGGAAATGAGGCATGAATGCGTGAGACAGAGGTTAGTCTACTGCATGTAAGTAGATATCACCTAATTACTTGGGAAGCAGAACTTAGTAGGGAAAGTGCAAGATCCTGAATGAACTAGAAGCACTGCAGGATATGCCTGACTTGTCAAATCCAGTCATTTCCCTTCCAGTAGCAGGTGGCTGCCTTGCTGCTGTTCTGTACAGATGGGGGAATAGTTTGAAAATCCCAGACTTGGGAGGAAATGCATTATGGTTGTTGAACGCCTGATTTGTATTGCTTACATATTTGTTATTATGCTGAGATTTTTGCATTGGTCATAAGCAGCTCATCATATGCAGTTTTCAGAAATCATGCTTATTTATTTAATATGTGCATTACTTTTGAGGAGACCTTGCTCTTACCATGCATGTGTTTTTTTTTTCCTAGAAGTTTTATTCTTTTACAGAGGAGAAAAGCAACTCTTCCTGATCTGTAAAGGCAGCTAAGAGTGAACTCAGTGCACAGACTTGCCCTTTTTTTTGTTATCAGTTGACAACTGACTGTATCTTTGACTGGGACAGAAATATTTTTCCTTTCCTATAGCGATCACTCAAATGTGTTTATATTATTAGATCAAAAATCATCACCACCACCCTATTTCATGCAAAAATTGCTTGGTCAGAATTATACTGTACCTTCAGTAAATGTATTGAACTATAC
>JAVSBS010003829.1:12747-23320 GCA_033124195.1 Coracias cyanogaster | reverse complement strand
CCTGTTATCATTTATCTAGTATAACTGTTAGAAGAAAAGTCACCTAGAACAGCTGCAATCAGAAAGCTGGCACAACTGCAATTTCTTCTTTTCTTTCTCCTGCGCAAGGCTGCTCTGCTAGCAGCTAACCATTTGCTACAAGGGAATGGCATCGAGTTAAAGTTATATAGTGTATCATATTAAATTTTATAACAGTGCTTTGTGTTTTGAAAAGACTTGTTGGGGGGGGGAACACAACATCAATCAGGGAACCACATTTGAAAGACCTGGAAGGGTCCTCCTGGGTCATTTTGTCCAAGACCTCTATGAAACGGGAAGGGTTCTGCAAAATACCTTTCCCATAAATGTATCTAACCTTTCAGTAAAGACACTGAGCGATTGCACCATAAATACCTCAAGCAGGTAAACCAGCCTGATTGACCTTACGATCAAAAAGTGGCTCCTAATACTGTACATAAGGTACAATTTTCCATTCCTGCAGCTGTAGCTAAGCAAGAAGGAAGGGCAAATACACAGTAATGGGCAACGATACAGACTGTGCAAACGGTTTCGCTTTCACTTTACTGCCATCACCGGCCATAAATCTGGCTGCACCATTGATACCTGGTTTCCCAGTGTAGTATCTGTGATCCTTGTAGTATCTATCTCACTTTGTCTCTGATTTTTGGCAAGCCAACATTACAGAGTGTAGAAATAACGAAGACATACGAGCGGCGCTTTCCGATCCAGAAAGCCATTCAAAACCCTATGCCGTACACTTAAAGTATTTATTTCTATTTTCTATTTATTAGAATTTGTGAGTCATTTCTTGTTGGGACCATGGGAGCCAGGGAAAGCTCAGGGCTTTCTACAGCTCTGTCGGTGTGTCAAAGAACAATTTTCATTCTCCTCCAACAATTGTGCATATTGCAAAATAAACACCTGGCAGTCGGGCCGTTTGCTGTTGCGACGGCCACGCATCGTGTGTTGGTTATGGCCGCTCTGCCTTCCTGCTCTCGGTGAATATGAGGAGAAAGGCTGTTCTGTATAGATGTGTTATTAAATCACAGACACGGTCATTTCTGGGAGCTTCCTGAGCTCACATAAACTATCTTGGGCTTGCTTTTTTTTCCAGGTTTGTGGTTTGTTTTGGTTTTTTTTCCCAAGCAGTGAAAGGTGGTGAGCAAGCTGAAGGCCAGTTGCTTTCCCAGCTCTTTGTGTCAGATGTATGGCAAGGGGCTGTCTCACGGTGCCCGTCTCACCCGGCTGGCCATTTGTTCTGGATGGAGGAGAGAATGACACACCCGTCACCATACCTGTGCAGCTCCCAGGGAAACGCGGGTCTTCAGAAGCCGACTCTGCCAGGGTGCTGGCAGCCAGACACTGCTGTCAGGTGTAAGAATGAACAACCATCTTACAGTCATACATCAGGTTTTATTGTTGTCACCAGCAACTTCCTGAGCATCCACCATCATACACACATCAGACAATGAAGAGGTCCAGTAAAAGCTTGTGAAAAGGTTTGGCACAAAGACTGTTTTACCTGCCCCCCCAGCTGGCCAGCCTTTCTTTCCTAGACAATCTCATGAGGATTCTGCTCCACAGCCTGACCCAGGAGAGCACAGCTTAGGCTAGCTGAGGAAGATGCTAGAGGCGTTTCTTCTTCAGAAGATCTGAGAAAGATGTTTTACACGGCTGAGGTATCCTGAGCTTGGTTTAAATGTCCGCTCATTTTGGGTAGATCAAGTCATCCTCATTTGGTTTGGGGTTTTTTTGTTTGTTTCATAGTTGTACTTTTCATATGCAGTGGGCTGCTCCATAATGGGCCAGGAAAACGGGAGTTGAGTCCTAAAAGTAAAAGACACAGAGAAGATGAGATAATTTAGAAAGAATACCGTGATCCTGGGTTTGAAGACCTGTTGGTGTCTCTGCACATCCTCACCCACAGTTTTATGCTGTGCCTCCTTTATGCTTCGAGCCTTTGTGCTGTTCAGACTGGCACTCACTCAGCTCTGTGCCAATCTTAAATAAGCCCTGAAAATACACTTCTTTTCCCAAATGCTTTCTCTATACAATTAAATGCCATCATCTACACATTAAACAAATGCCATGCTTTCTCTACATAGATAAATAAACGCACATTTGCTGATGTGCAGAGTTTAAAAATATTTAGTATTTAATCACATAGAAATAGAGCCTAAGTTACACCTCATCTGGTGAAGGCCAGAGGCTGGGGAGAGATTTTTTTTTTTCCAATTCAATATTATAAAATTACAAGGGACCATAAAATACCTACACCAAGAAAAGGAATACAAACACTCATAGCCCTGCTGTTGACTGCTTAGCTTCTGTTCAGCCATTGCCTTTTTCTCATCGACAGTCCCAAGCCCAGCTCACCCCTCGCTCCCTTCCCACCTTAAACTCCAGCTCTAACAGAGCCCCTCTCCCTGAGGGATCTGAAGCCCACGCAGGACATGCTTACACAGGATCCTGGGTACTTGACCCACACAACAAAAGCAACTGAGCAGGTCTTCTCCTTCACCCTGACCCGCTTCAGTCCCACGTATCCCCATTTTCCGCCCGGCGCTCCTCCATTCCCTACTTTGTAAATACTTGGCAAGGGAGGGAAACGTATTTTTGTTCTCTTTTGTTAGGAGGGGGAATGAAGGCAAAGAGGTTGTTGTTCTTAACAGTATTTTGTTTGAGGGAGGGGGTTTTTAGCACGGAATTCTGACCTGTAACTGTGCTGTTAGGAACTGCTGAAAACAAAAAGTGGATTTGCATCAGGTGCACCTAAAAGAACAACAAAAAGATATATATCAGAGATTTTCTGATCCTGTTCAGTGCACAAATGCCAATCAGCAGCAAATATGGGGCTGTATCGTGCAATCCATTTTGATATTTACAACAGAACATGGCATGTCATTTAATTTAAATTTGCAGCATGCTCAGTGTAATTAATGCTGTGCAGTGCCTAGAAAAAATCCCGATTTCTTAATGTGATACAATGCATCCATGCTGAGACCATTTTTTTAAACTACTGTATCATTTTGGAACATTAACGGGGAGGTGCTGCCATTAAGCAGGAAAAAGAGCCGCGCTCACTTTCTCTTTATGAAACTTCCATGCAGCTCCCCAAAATATGATGCAAACTACAGGTTTGTTTTAAAAGAGGGAGGGAGGCAGAGATTTAATTTTCCCTTGACACAGCATGATGGCTGAATAGCCAGGCAGCGATTCCTAAATTATGTGCATTTCATTCCTGGGAGCTGTGAGCATTCTGAATGGGCTGTTGTTAAATACAGTACACAAGCATAAATACTCAAAGGAACAGCACGCTGAAATTTTGGCATGAGCAGAAATCTGATATCTATCACAGTAGTATCTGAGCACGTAATAATAATGCATACTGATTTGTCAGGAGCACTACAAGAGGGGTTTTGGTGTGCTGGGATGAGAATGGCTAAACTTGGGAACACCTTGCACGATTATAATAAGCCGTGGTATTTGTGTGCTGTGGTTTTGGCAGGGACAAAAATGTTCCCATGTTAATCTCTAGACCTGTGAGACTGGCCTGGGTCTCATTTTTGGAAATGAACCCAAGAGATTGACTGCACAGTAAAGACCTATATATTAAACATAAATGAAGCATGGGGAATTTACAATTGTACCTAGAAAATTAGGTAAAGAAAAGGCAACGTGCTTGGCCAGAAGGGTCAAGCCCAAAAACCAAGGTCAGGAGCATCACTGCCATGAATTCAGGGAGCCTGGGTGTTTGTTTACCTGCTTTATCAGGCAGCTGTGTGATTTGAATGGGTAACAGGACAAGAAAAAAAAAACACCACAACATGTCATTCTGCAAGGTACTGGTTTCTACCAGAACATACTATAAAAGTGCTATTTATAGACCTGTTGATAGCAAAGCGAATTCATCAGGTCCTCTAAATAAATCTGCTCCTAAACATAATGCTTCAACTTCTATATTCTCATCTGACACCTGACAATACAACCTTAAGAGTAATTGGTCCCATATTTGAACCTCTGCAAATACTGTATGAGGAAGGTGGACAATTTATTGATTTTGATTGATTTTTGTAAGAAGTCTGTGAGACAGTACGGTATCAGGTGGCACACACAGTATATATTACACCCCACAAAAACAGTCATAGGCAACGAGGCAGGGCTCAAGAGCGTGTGGAGGCAACGGTCAGTGAGCACCTGCACACAAAGCTGTCCTGCTGCGTGATACCCCTCTGAGGAATTACCTAAGAGAGACACCAGCCAGGAACAACGCAATTGCCCGCGATTGATTTTCAGGGGTGTGATGAGATGGCTGGTCTATTGGGACATCACCCAGAGCTATGCGGCACCTCCACATGCAAGATCCGAAAGGGTTGAGTTGCCGAGCACATTGATCTGTTTCTGGTTTTGGTGTGACGTCCCTCAAGAAGGGGCTGGAAGAGCGGATGGGTATCGAAATGAATGGTCAGACATTTCCATACCTGTGTGACTGTGTCTTTGTACTTTGGTCAGTTGAGAATGTTACAAAACAGGGCAGTGGATTTGTCAGGAGGGAAAGCATTTGTGAACTGGTTTGTGACAAAAATTTGTCATTAATAGTTTTTAATAAAAAACCCCAGGGAAACAGCAGACCAAAAGTCAGCAGAAACAATGGCACCAAAGGTCTTCTCACTGGGGATGCTGATTAAGACGTGAGCCGGAGGAGAGAGCTGTCCCACTTGGGCAGGAGCTTGGCTGGGGAACTCGCCCTCCTCCCGCTGTCTTGCCTCCCTCATCTATAACGAGGGCAGGAACAACTTTGCAGCACACTTTGCATTGGCGGTGCATGCTAACTTCATTACTGTTTGCAACCGCCTCTGCAATCCTCAGAGGGAAGGAATAATAACAAAGAAAAAAAAAAAAGATAATTACCAAGCACATCGTTTTCAGCTGTAATCTACATTTCAGGATTCACCATTTCTGATGTCAATATTTTATAATGGAAGAATGAGATATGCTAAGTTTCTGTTTGATGGAAGTAAATTCAGATTTAATATCGCCGAGGAGCTGAATTTTTAATGCCCCAGAGCAGCGTGCAGACATCCCGTTTGCCGCGCCTTTGTGCCTGTTCAGCGGCGTTCCCGTGACCGGGCAGAAAAATGGAAGCAAGCTGCTCTGAATTTTCAGTGGGGTGACAGTACTCTGTCATTTAGCTCTGTCACGATAATTGGGAGTGTCACACAATGAAACAACACGACACACCCCCGGTAAATGAAGAGTTCTCAAAGTGATGTACAGCCCCTGTCAACTGCCACAGCTTTTGTTTGTTCACAGGGTGAGGCAGCGTTTCCAGAAGAAAACCCACACTCAAGAGGCACGCGTATAAAGTTGGTTGTAAATTGATTTCCTCTGTGTTTTTATAAAATTGGATGTAGCGTATGAACAGCGGGAAAATATCCTCTTTTATCACACGCTCCCGGCTTCCAACCTGCTGAGGACTTTCCACAAACTCTTCAGGAACTTACCTCTATTCGTTAAATTGGGTTGGATCTCATTAATAAAAGAATGGTATAATGGAAAAGAGTTTCTAAAATTATACTGTAACCTAGAATTGCAGGATTCAGCTTTCTCTGCCTGAAGAAAAAAAAATTCTGAAGCATTAAACTTACTTTATCAAGCATTGCACCTGACATGCTCTCATAAATTTTACATACATTTTAACTTATTTTAATATTATGCAGGCTTGGTTTAAAATATTCTCATGAAGTAACTAAAATGAAGCTGCTCAGCCATAAATTAGAGCTAAAAAAATACTTGTTCCCACACCCCACCAATATTTCTTTACTTAAAATCAGGTGTTGTATGTCAGTTAAATTTTCCCTTGGTGAGATACTTTGTATGTCTTAATAGACCTACCACAGAACTGCCGAGCCGTATTTCTGTACGGTTAAGTGCACTCTTGATGCTTTTTTGGAGGTATCTTGTCTAAGAGCAGACATTATTAACCCTCTGCGTGCCATACCTCAGCTTAGACCTGGGGCCCATGACTTAAACGTGCAGCCATATATGTAATTTTTTTTTTTTTTCCAGAAGCAGCCCCACTCGCTGGACACACTGGGGAAGTGACACACAGAGGTTTTGCAGCGATGACTCTTGCAGTGCAGCACCCCAAGGATGCCCCTTCAGTCAGTGTCATTATCCTGCAGGTACGACATCATGGACAAAGCATCACAAAGCTCCATTTGTGTCCCCATTTCAAAGTGGAGCTAAATTACACAAACATTTGCCTATCTAGACATAACAGGACTGTTATGAAATCCTGTCAGCTTGTTGCCATTTAGCCTGAACACACGCTGCATGTGTCTCTCAGGCCATACTTGGGCAGCTCTGCAGCATGTGACGTGTCCCAGACACTGGAGTGATTATGTCTGAATACTCCTTATCTGATTTAAAAGCCGACAATGCTACACATCTGCGCGCGCGAGGCTCCGCTGCTACACTGCGACGCCAGTATTTATTTTGCTTCTGCAAGTTAGTTTTCCTTGAGAAGCAGCAGGGGCCTTCTTCAATGAACTGAAAAATGTGTATTGTATGAAGGTCTGTGGAGGGTTTGTGCTGTAGTTCAATGGGCAAACGCGAACCCAGGGGATGACATTTCATTTAAACATTTGGTTTGCATCTTTACATGCCAAAAATATTAATGTCTTGACTTTAGCAAACTGAATTCAGCACTTTTCTTTTTCTTTTCTTAAATGAAGTAATTATAGCCAAAACACTCCGCGGATATTTATTCTTCCTTCTCCAAGGTGGAGTTTCACGCAGGAACATTTGGTTTCAGAGCTGAATTGTCAGTATCTGCTCACTTGACACTTTCCCGTTAGTTTGTATTGGAAACCACCAGTAGTTTCTTTTCTGGTGTTTATTGTATTACTCGCAGACCTTTGATCAAGACATCCTGGAAAACAGCAACTTCTCGCTTAATGCCTGTTCGCTGTTTTGAAAAAAAAAGTGAAAATATGGTTTCTGTCAAAGGATCTGCGAAGACAGTTAATGTAATTGAGAAGCAGAAGGGCATTTATGGGAGTGCATCTGAATGTCCCCCTCACATATAATTGCATCAGGAATTCTACATTAACATGCAAGGCCTGTCCAAAGAAAAAAAAAAGCTTATTTTTAGGTAGAAGCCCTCAGTGGGCAGTAAATTACCCATAATATCACCCAAACTAGCAATTAGCCCTGTTTGCTGACTACCTGAATTGTTTCACAGTAGTTCAGCACAGCCTTAGCGGTTATCACCGTACTTATCATCAGAGATGCAGCATGCGGTTCCCGCAGCGTCACATACTGTATGCCTAAGGTCAGGCATCATCACAAATAAATACATTTTATTTGCTTCTTTTGGCCCTTCAGCGCTGTTTTCTCAGGCCTCAATCTGTGAGGATGGCTGATGCTGCTTACACGGCAGGACTCTGGGCAGCGCAGGAGCACTTTGGTGTGTGTTCGTACGAGCATTTGAATTTATTCCTGCATGAGCAGATAGTCCTAAGCCTCTGCTCCGAAAGCAAGAGCTTTCTACCCATTTCTAGGCTTTTCTCTTCGGAAGCCTGACTTTATTCAACATAGACCCGTAAGTGGAAAATAAGGAAACAAAAACCCATGGAAAAGTTTTCCTTAAGGCTGCCGAGCAGGTTTTGTAGCCCTAAACATGCATGTTTTGCCAAAACAGCCCCTCAGTTTGAAAACAGCAGCTACACTGCCTGCTTCAGCGGCAGAACTATCATGGGCCCGCGCACACAGACACACGGAAGCGCACACACCCTGACAGCAGCGTTTTCACTCGCTGTAAAGAAACAATTCCAAGTGAAAAGGAGACAAATTAAGCAGTTGAAATAGAATACAGAGATGTTTGGACCCTGAACATTAAAGGTTTGTTTTTAAAGCACTGTGTACAAGTTTCTGAGTACTGCTTTAATCTACACATTATTTCTCAGGCAAAATCTAACTGAACTAACATATACCCTATTACCACCATTTAAAGCCCATTTTCTGTGCTTGTTCTTTGTCCCATGGCACTGTCATGGACCTGTTTCCCTACCCCTGATCCGACAGACTAGGTCTGAGTCCATCAGGGAATGGAGCAGATGGAACAGGAATTCCTGTGGAAGAGGCGCATTTGAAGACTGCTTCTCAGTTGCACAGGTACTCTGAGAAGCAGAAAAAGGGGCGTTGCCTTTGCCTGGCTCTAGCTAAAATGCTTCAGCTTCTTGGTTTGTGACCAGGAACATCAGCTCTGTGAAGGAACAAACAACCTACCCCAAACACCCAGGTTAAAGGTAAGCTACCGCCCTGAAGGTTCTTTGCTCTGCAGGGCCAGCTGAATGTAAAGCAGACTGCCTGGCCACAGGCTGGCAGGACCCAGCCCTGAGCCGCCCCGCCATTTCCTACGGAGTCATCACCGAGACAATAGTCACGCAACAAGTCCCCAAACCTTTACTGTTTTCGCTGCAGATTCTCAGGTAGGACATCCGTAGATGATGAGCTCCCAGTTAATGGCTGAGTAAGGCAGTGACCATGGTGAGCTGTGAGCTGCTTGGCCTGTCACCGAAATCCAGGATAAATAACTTATCGACACCAATTTGATGCAGATAAGCAGACACTTCTTTATTGACAGCCGGACGCGTAGGGGAGTGTTCTCACCAACAACGCGTGCCAGGCACCAAAACTATACACCTTATATAGAACTAACTTATACATATTCATTAAGTATCCATACACTACTTCCGATCCTGCGCAGTAAAGATTAGAAATGTCCAGAATTGGGTCTGGGGTGTAATATGAGTAGGTGGTCCATGAGTCGGTGGTCACGATCTCCCCCTGCCGGAATTACTTCTTGCTTAAGGACACGGTTTTCTTGGCAGGTACTTGCAGGTTGTTACGGTTGCTTCCCTCAGTTCCCATTAATCCTGGACCTTGACAATTACTTGTATTCTTCTGGTCCTATGTATGTATTATAAATCAGCTTACAAATCATTTTGTGTTTTGGTTACCTAGGTGCTAGCTGTTTCTACTAGATAATTATGACCAATCCCTTTGGCCTTGGTACGGGGCTGTACAGGAATGTTTAGAGTAGCAGCTGGTTGTTAGGTTCAAAATACAATATATGTAAAGTAAATGATTCTTATTAAAATATCTCTTAACTCTATACTTATATTAAAATCAAAACACAATCAAACATATTTTGAACAGTTGATAATAAAATCAGTAACAATGGGATGCACCTGCAAGTGCTGAGGGAGCTGGCAGAAGTCATTGCTAGGCCACTCTCCATCATCTTTGGTAAGTGATGGAGAACAGGAGAGGTGCCTGGGGACTGGAGGAAAGCAAATGTCACACCAGTCTTCAAAAAGGGCAAGGAGGACCTGGGTAACTATAGACCACTCAGCATGACTTCCATCGCTGAGAAGGTGATAGAACAACTTAACCTTGGCACTGCCTTCTAGGCATATCAAGGATAAGAAGGTGATTAGGGACAGTCAACATGGCTTCACCAAGGGGAAGTCATGCTTGACCAACCTGGTAGCCTTTTATGAGGACATAACCAGGTGGATAGATGATGGTAAAACAGTGGATGTGGTCTACCTTGCTTTCAGTAAAGCATTTGACACAGTCTCCCACAGCATCCTTGCAGCTAAACTGAGGAAGTGTGGTCTGGATGATCAGGTAGTGAGGTGGATTGTGAACTGGCTGCAGGAAAGAAGCCGGAGAGTTGTGGTCAACAGGACAGAGTCTAGTTGGAGGCCTGTATCTGGTGGAGTCCCTCAAGGGTCTGTACTGGGACCTGTACTGTTCCATATATTCATCCACAACTTGGATGAGGGAATAGAGTGCCCTGTCAGCAAGTTTGCTGATGACACAAAACTGGGAGGAGTGGCTGACACACCCGAAGGCTGTGCTGCCATTCAGTGGGACCTAGACAGGCTGCAGAGTTGGGTGGGGAGAAATTTAATGAAATACAATATGGACACAACTGGTGAGGATGGAGACACACCAGTGTAGGTCAGGACATAGTGAGCCGAGAGGAAGGTGGTGAAGCACTTTGGGTGTCTGCAGCCTGCAGGGCAACAGGCAGAGGCATGGGACAAGTGCAGCATTGCCTGTGGTGCAGATGGGCAAGGGCACTGGCAAGGCTGAAAGGCCCTGACAGAACCAAGGTCTTTGTCCCCTTGGCAATGGCTGATTTTCCTGCCACAGAGACCTGAGAACACACACATTGTCCTCATTGGCTGCTTGCACCCACCCCAGAGAGGTGTCACACGGTTGTCCTTCACTTGTCATCACACTCCCCACATCACCAGGAAGAGCTCTGAGACATGAATGAGAGTCAGGATCTGCTGTCCAAGGGGCTGGGGGTCAGGGCTTGGCCTTTGTGCTTCACTAGTCAAACCCAGGGGTTTCTCAGCATGGCAGCCACCTGCACAGTGCCTGGGCCTACCTGCAAAATCATGGCCTCCAGTGATCTGCTCTAAGGAGCCCCTGGGGAGGCTTTGTCAGGAATGACCCTCCCTGGGGCCAATCAAGGCTTCAAAGTGCTTTG